>VMDR010001652.1:0-116883 GCA_007922815.1 Macrotus californicus
GGGGAGCGGTGGGTGGGTTAGTCGGTTGTGGGGCAGGTGGGGTGGGGGGCAACTGTGGAGGGGGGGAGCCAGGGCAAAGAACAGGGGACAAGGTGAGTAACTAGAAAAAGATGTGAGAAAATTCCCTTCCTCCTTCAGCTTCCAGAAGACTCTGCCTGGGGAGAGGGGAGGGCACGGGAAGGGGTACCCGTCTTCACAGAGATCTCGGCATGGGGCTCTGGGCCGATTACTGGGGTGCCAAGGATGAGGAGCAGAGAGGGGGCAGAGAAGGGCAGACCCTGGGTTGCACACGGGGACACACAAGGGGCTGAGCGATGAGGGTGACAGGCAGTCGAGGGTCTGACTCCAGGAGGGGAGAGGGCGCCCTCATCTCGCTGCTGAGCCCAGAGGGTGTGCAGAGTCCCAGCAAATGAGGCTGCAGGCATGAGCCCACCCACAGAAGAAGCCCAGGGAAGTGGGACTCCGCCGGGAGGGTCGCTGCCGCTGGCTGGTCCAGAGACCCTTGGCTCCAGGCAGAAAAGACAAATGTGGTCACGGTGAATCTTGACTGTTGGCGTCTCTTCCACCTCAACGTGGAAACCACGTGGGTCACCCTCAGGCTGGAGGGTGTCATACCAGCAGACAATGACCAGAGCTCAGCGGCTGATCCAGCCACGCCCAAGTGCTCGCTCAAGCTCACAAGACTCACAAGCTGCGTCATCCCTGCTGCATGTCACCTTCATTCCGGGACCCGCGGAAGGAGCAGCTCCACCTGGACACGCCCATCACAGGGCCCAGAGCAGGGAGTCCTGGCAGAGCCTCGCTGTGGCTCCTACAGTTCTTCTGGGAAGGAGCCCAGGTCACGGCCATGCACGTTTCACCGGCCAAAGCCAGCGACAGAGCCAGGCTGACCGTGAGGAAAGTGCCAACCTCACATGGGTTGGGGCACGGACACTCTGGACACTCCCGTCTTCTCCTTTGCTGTGTCCACCGTCCGAGAAGATAATGCGTACCTGCACTCGCTGACCCCCAGACTGGACACCACCAGAATTCGTTCTCAGGAGTTTGCGTGACTTTTTCCACCTCTGAGCTCTGGGTAGGCCCTCGAATCCCGAGGTCGGGATCACTCTGAACTGGACTTGACCACTTGTCAGCAATGACTGGTTGGCGGGGCTCATTGGCTCACCCCTAATTAAAAAGACCTGGTCCATGATGTTTCTTTGGGGGCTGCCCTTTCTAGAGGGGAGAGCTGTGATTGGTCGAAAAGAAGTATCAACAGCATCATCACCGTCATCACCATTGTGATCTTCATCATCGTCTTCGTCATCATCATCATTTTGAAGAGTTTTGCATTTGGATCGCAGCAGGAGCCGCAGCATGTCCCACCTCGCCCCGCCAGGCCCCACCAGGCCCTGTCTTCCCCAGCAGCAGCTTGGACGGCATCTTGACAGCTCACAGTCGATCTAGAGAGTAATTGAGCAGAAAAGCCACTTCCTCCAACAGCGTCTTCCTGGAGTTGTTATCCTTGGGCTTCAAGAGGCTTCCGGAACACACCACGGTGGGAGAGTGACATGTCACTCATCAAGCGCCCTGGTGCGGGGCACACACCCAGCTGGTTCATGGTGTGGCCTGAAACTCGCCCCGATCTGTGAGTGTCAGCCGCCGATGACTTTCACATTTGCAGTTCCCACCTGGGCTCTGCAGTGACGCAGAGCGGCAAGTAGCACCGCCTGCCCTGGACCTGATGCTTCAGATGTTGCCACTGCAGCTCGGGCCTGGCAATGGGGCCCGGCCGCAGCCCAGAGCCAGGTGGCCGTTCTGGGCGAGGGCCTGCAGCCAGCTGGGGAGGGGCTGTGGCTGTCGGCTTCCAGCTGGAGTGAGGGCCGTGTCCAGCGTGGCTGGTCCCGGGCAGGCTGCCAGCTAGCAGGCCTCGTCACACGCCGGGGTGCAGAGTTCAAGGCGACTGCCCAAGGCCACCCAGCAGAGAAGGGGTGACTTGGTGATGCAGGCCGGGCCTGTCCGATGCCAAGGCTTCGTTCAGGAAGACACAGGAGGACACCGGAGAAGGCCACTTCTCACCCCCTTCCACTCCTGCTTTCTGAATGTGTTAAGAGCAGAGACCCTGGAAGGCCACCTGTGTTCACGGCAGTGACACCCAAGCTCTGCTGATGGCTGTCCTGGACCCACAGTGTAGCTCCTTCCTGTCTAATCAATGCTGGCCCCTCATCTTATCGTTGAAACTGCACTCTTACAAAACGTTCACCTTTGTTTAGTCCTCTAGGGAGCGTGGCCGTCGTGACACGCTGGCAGCTGGCCACCTACTGTCCAGTCTCACCTTCCTCCTTACAGCAGAGCTTCGGAGGTGGAGGGGGTGGTACCTGTACCTGGCCCAAAGTTGGCATAGTCCCGCCTCCATTGCCCCTGGCGTGGCCTGCGGCACAGTTCTGGCCAATGAGACGTATGCAGAAATGGCTTGATGGGACTTCTAGCAAGTTCTTCAGGCAGGGCGGACCCTTCAGCACACACCTTTTGCCTTCTTTTGTGTCCTTATTCCTTGCCTGGAATGCAGATGGGATGCAGGAGATGGAGCAGCCCTGTGGTGACCATGAAGTGCTGGGTATGAGGGTGGAAGCCGCGTGCCGAGAATGCTGGAGCGAAGTGCAAAAGTGGTCCAGGCCCGAGGCATCGTGGACGTCTCCATGGACCACAGATTTCCTACCTACCTGCAGACTCCCCATTAGGCGAGAAAAATACATCTCTCATCAGCTCAATCTACTGTTTATTCCTGTTTTCTCTAACTCCCAGACGAAGGCGAGCCTGGCCGGACAGAGACACCAACTGCTTACCTGCAAGGCTGGTGCGACTCCAGTGCAGGCCTTCCTTCGTTCCTACCAGGGTCTCAGCCTTCCAAGGAGGAATTTGCCACCCCCAGGAAATGTTATAATCAGAGGGAGGACAGAGAAAATCTGAAATCAAACCCTAAATGGAAACGGGGCACGTGGCTTTGCGTGGAGCCCTCCTGTTATCTCCCACACGTCTGGATCTGTGGCTCTTTCACCCCAGTGCAATGTCGCGTCTCGGGCTGTGTTCTGCCTCGGGGAGGGGGGTGTGGCGGGCTGTGAAGCTAAGGATCTCGTGGTCCCTCTGGGGTTCCAGCGTTTCCGGAAATTCTACCGACTGAGGAGGCAACAGTGGCCATTGCTCTGGGTTTGATGTCTGGGTTTGATGCTCCATGTTCCCTTTGTTGTTGGAGGCAACGGAAGGTTCTAGAGAGGGCGGCGGGGTGTGCGGTGTCTGCAGCAGGTGTTCTGGAGCCGCGGCCAGCCCAGAGGCGCTATATATAGCTTCCCCAGCTCCACAACACGATGCTCACTACCCGGGGCATTTTCTGAGGAGCAGGAGACCTCCCTCCCTCCCTCCCCCACACCACTCCCCCAGGGAGAGAGCCCCCAAGTCAGCGAGGGCACTCGCAGCCAACGAAGGGAGGCTGATGGCGCTCAGAGGGACAGTTTCTGTCTGTTCCTTTGGGAGGTCACACAACTTTAAGTCCTGCATAGCCACTTACCAGTGACGGTCGGTCTCAGAGTTGTCACACCCCCCTGACTGTGGTCTCGAAGCTTGACCTGTGAGTGTATGGGGCAACCCCGGGGTCATTTGTTTGGGGACCCATGGGCCAGTCCCAGCCTCCTGCGGCCCAGACCGTGAAGAGGTGACCATCAGAGGACTCGACGTGGAAGTGCCTGTTTGTGTCAGAACTTCCCATGGCGAGCACATTGAAGCGCGTCTCCTGGCTGGAGGTCACAGCGCGGCTCCAGAGGCTCCGCGCCTTCCCTCTCCGCCCAGGCCACTCTTGTTTTCCTGCGGCCGACGAGGTGAGTCACTGATGTGCATCTTGTGATTTTTGCTCATGGGCACCGCCTGCCCTGGCAGTGCCCCCTGCTCCCGGGAGCCCTGGAGGAAGAGTCAGAGACTGGGTGACCACCTCCTACTTGATGGGGACAGTGATCTACCCCCCCCCCGCCCCCGCTGGGGTATTGCTGACACCATTGGTGAAGGATTTCCCTGTATTTGGGGCGGAACAGACGGTGCGGCCTCCTGGATGCCGAGCGGGAGGGACACGTGGCCCTAAGCTGCTGCGGAATGTGTCCTGGATTCTAGCACGTTGACGTCCCTGGCAGTCCCAGGGGCTCCTGCCGTGTAGCACCAAAGCACCTTTTCTGGGTCTTCCAAGGGCCCGGGGCAGGAGACGAAAGCCCAAGGAGAGACCGAGCCCTTCACGGGGCCCGAGGTCCATGTGAGCCGCTTCCCTGGCCTGACGTTGTTCCTGCTCCTAGGAAGGGCGTGGATCGGGCTCGAACAAGAGTCGGAGAGAACTCATTAGCCCTCCCCCAACTTCAAGAATCAGTGCACAGATTGAGATTCGTGGCATTGTTACCGTGATTAGCATCCTCTGGTCCTCGGGGCTGCAGCCTTTCATCCGGAATTTCAAAGCAGACCGTTTTATAAGGAGATGGTTTCTCATTTGTGCGGGGAGAGGCAGCCTTTGAAAACAGAGCCTCCAGACTCTTGATGGGAAAGCACTGTCTGCTACCTTTCTGGCATGAGTCGTAGGTAGAGCCAGGAGGTCCCTGAGAATGGGCGTGTCTGTTGAGTGGGGCCCAGGCCCTGATATTAGAGACAAAAGGTCTCCCCACACTGCGGGAAGCGGGGCCTCGGGCATCTGAGCTCCTGGAATTCTCTGCTGCCACCTCCGTCACCCTCGTGCCTGTGCCCTTCCCCGGGGCCTTGGCACCGAGGAGAGGATGGGGGCAAACCAGGCCTGTGTGCACTGCAGAAGCACAGCCAACGTGCAGGCTCTGACCAGGGTTCGAACCCTGGCTTTGCATTAGAAATTTCAGCTGTGTGTCCTTGGGCAAGTTACTCACTCTCTCTGAGCTTTTGTCAAATGATGCTATTAATAGTTTCTACCTCTTGGAGGGCTCTAAGTATTCCATGCACCATCCTGCGTCCAGCATTTGGAAAAGTGCTCAGTAAGCTTCAGCACTGCCGAAGGGTCCCTCCTGGGAAGACCCACCCCCACCCCTGGCTTTCCTGCTCCTCGTCCAGCTGGCCCTGGTCCTTCAGGACATAGTTCAGTGTCACCTCCTCTGTCACGTTCCTGTTGGATTAGATGTCCCATGGCACCCCCGTGTCTCTTCCTTGCCACAGCCCAAAACCAGGTGTCCTCTTTCCCATCACCCTCTTCTGTCTTCTTCCTCCATCCTCACCCTCATCTTCACCACCATCATCTTCTGCTTCTCCCACTGGACCATCACCTCCTCCCGGGAAGAACTTGAATGGCTCATCCTCATATCTGGCCCCGGCAGGCGCTCAAATGCCACCTTGGGAAGGCCTTCCTGGCCCCGCCAGGAGCACACAAGCCTCCACGTGCAGCTCGTGAGTGAAGGGGACATCCGAGGGAAGCTTCTCCCCTTCCGCTGCTGTTCCAGGGGCCACGCAGACACAACATGGGGGGTGGATACAGCTGGCCTGCCCAGCTCACCTGGAGTGCTGAGGAGCTGTGCGCCGAGTGGGTGGGCAGGTGGGGAGGTGAACGGGTGGATACATGGGCAGGTGGGCTGCAGGGAAGGCTGGAGCAGGCTTTACACTCTCTCTGTCCAGAGGGAAAGCCTCCCACCTCGAGTCACCTGGCCGTCACCTGTGTCATCCTAAGAGCCTCTGACAAGTTAAAGGACATCATTTCGAGGAAGGCCCCCATGAGCAGACAGTTCCTCCGACTGTCGTGAAGCATCAGACGTGTTCTTCTGGAAGCACCTCACACCCAGAGCGTGGCTACAGGCCAGGCCCTCAGCCGCACGCTGGGATTAACTGATGGGAGACGTTGGACAGGGGTCGTGGGCGGAGGCTCTTGACGCCGCCCCGCCTGCTGGACAGCAGACAGGCAGATTCTCATAAGCTGTCTTTACGTGTTCGGGGGAGGTGGTCCTATTTAGGGCTTTGGAGACTTTTAAAAACAAATGAAAAGCAAAGCGTGATAACTCCGAATGTCTGACTCACTCTGAAGCAAAGCAGAACCACCTCCCAGGAAAAGGGCCACCCAGGCACGGAGAGACGGGGACCCCCCAGTTGGGGGGCAGGCCCTGCGGGCTCAGCCTCAGGGAAGTGGGTGGAGACCATTGCTCATCCGGAGCTCCCACCCCTTTACCTGCCCTGCTCAGGGCCACATGGGTGACTGATGGGCAGTAAGGCAGTGCTTCCTGGATGGAGGGGGTGGCACCCCCAAGCCCTCTGCTACCGACTGAATGCTGGGGAGCCCCATCCTGCTTTGGATTCTTCCTGCTAGGAGACTGTAGGAGGGGACAGGCACCCCAAAGCCTGAGCCCTCTTAGGGTTCCAGACAACCCATCTTTGTGTTATGTGTGGCCCACAGATTCCTGGCTGGGGCAGCATCCTGGACAGAGGGCATGGCTCTGGGCTCCAAGTGATGGGGACAAGGGAGGGAGAACAGGTCCCCACAGTGGATGGGTGACCTGCAGTCTCCTCCTTCCTGGTAGCGCTTGCCCTCAGTCCTCAGGAGCAGCCTCCAGGGTGTGACCTGACTGTCCCCACGGCAGACTCTCTGCAGCTGCCTACTGCATCCAGCAAGGTCCGGGTCATGCCCCAAACGCCAAGTCCACCTTCCCCCAAACCTTCTCAAGAAGCTCCGTGTCAGGCATGCACAGGCTCCCGCTCACCCGCACACTGGACTCACTGGCTCCTCCCCTTCGTGCGTCCGGATGGACCCTGAGTACGTAACAGGCACTTAGAGCATCTGCCTCCAGTAGATGTCTAGTCTGGGGTGGGGGTGCAAGCTAAAAAATGGTCCCTAAAGATGCCCATGTCCCGATGATCCCCCTGTCACTTCACATGGCAAAGGCACTTTGCAGATGGGGTTAAATTAAGAATCTTGCGATGGGAGATTATCCTGGATTATCCGGGAGGACCCAAAGTCATACCAAGGTCCTCAGAGGGAGGCAGGTGGTCACAGTCAGAGACAGAGAGTGGAAGAGGCTGCCCTGAGGCTTTGAGGAGGGGACACAAGCCGAGGGATGCGGGCGCCCCTGGGAGCTGGAGCCCCCGGGAGGCACCAGCCCTGCCCACACTTGATTCAGGACCCAGACCTCTGAAAGTCTAAGGTGATCAAATGTGTGTTGTTTAAAGTCTCCAAGTTTGTGGAGTTTTGCGAGAGCAGCAATAGGAAACGAATCCCTCCCCCACAAAAAAATAACCGCAAACAAACCGGTGATGAGCTCGGGAGTGACTGGAAGAGGAGCGGGCGTCTCATGGAGAAGGCGACGTGGGACGGGAGACCAGGGTGCTGGGGAGGGGCCTGCGGTGCTACCGAGGTCGGAGGGCAGAGTGTGCTGCCGAGGAGGGTGGGCCGATGTGAGCACAGCCGGAGGCCACGGGGTGGATGGCCATCTCCACCCACTGTCCCTGTCCTGGGGTTTTCATCTTCCATGCAGACCCACACAGCCCCACGGCCGCCGCCCACAGCCAGGCCAACAGGGCACACAGTCTGGGTCCCGACTCCTCCAAGCCTTCTGGCCCTTTAGAGGGACTGTAGGGTGTGGGGTGGCCTTGGGGGCTGTCCCGTGGCATCTCCAGTGAAAGAAAGAATTTGCCCTTCGCCCTCAGCTTCTGGGCACCACCTATGTCACCCTGAAAAGAGGACCTGTGTGTAGGGTGTGACTCGTCACCCCAGGAAGACCAACCATGTGACTTAGAGTGGGGGCTTTGGGCTATGCGATCTCAACCACCCAGGTGACACGATCAACTTCATGGGCAATCAACCAATCAATAATCAATCAAGCATCGGTCAATCCATACTGCCTACCTCACGGGGCCCTGGCGATGCGCTAGGCTCCAGGCTCAGGTGAGCTTGCCTGGTTGATTACATGTGACGTGTGTTTTCATACCTCAGTGCTGGAGGGGGTGGTACTGACCCCGGGGGAGAGGTCAACAGAAAATTCCCTTTGGAGCCCACCCCGCCCACGCCCCAACGCCTCTGCCCTCGGCTGGTCCTGACCCGTGTCCCCACCTGTGACACACTGTACCTGTGAGTGAACTGCTTTCACAGGTTCTCTGAGTCTTTCTAGAAAGGTGTCAGGCCTGAGTGAGGTTTGGGGCTCCCCCAACTGGTGTCCACGTCAGAAGTCAGAGTGGCCCTTCGTGGAGACTGGGACCCTCTGACCCAGGCTGTCTGGCTAACTCAGGTTACCGTTCCCCAAATGCAGGAGGTGCACCCCTCCCGGAGAGGCAGGCAGCATTTGCCTGAACCCCAGCACCGGCCTGCCCAGTGCTCTGCATCCCAGGGTGGCCCTGACACCTGGGTCCGTGTGCCAGCACCTTATCATGGCTACAGCTCTGCCTTTCTCTCCAGGAAACATGAACTTGAAAAACCGCTGCAGCGGCTGACCCCCTCGAAAATGCAAATCAGTGCAATTTCCATCGATACATGCAGCTCTGAGCATCAAAAACGCCAATTTCCCGCTGTGCACAGAGCAAGGAAGAACAGCGCCTTGTCTAGAAAGGAGACTCGGTGGGCAGGAGCACACACGCGTGAACTCGGTTCTTGGTTGGGACAGAGGATGAAGCGGTGGCCGCAGAGGGTGGTGATAGTGTCACCACACCGAGCCAGCTCAGGCTGGGATGGCCTCCAGTCCCTTTAGGTGAGAGGGGGAAGTGCCTGTCTCTGGAGGCTCTGGCCTGTCTTCTTTACCTCCCTTGTCGTCCTCTGATCTCCTGTCCCTCCTCCCGCTGAGGAAGGACAGGTGCTTGGAGGGCCTGCGACTCCCCTGTGAACTCCCACGTGAAGCCCTGGGAGGCCACATCCCTGGGTGAAGGCATCGGAAGGGGGGCCTGTGGGAGGTGCTGCGGGTGAACCCTCATGAATGGGATTAGAAGAAGACACAGGAAAGATCGTCTCTCTCTGACACACGAGGACGGTGAGGGGACCGCCATCTGCAGTAGGAAGGGGTCCTCACTAGACCCTGCCCTGGCCGGTCTCTTGACCTGCAGTGAGCAGTGAACATCTGCTGCCTCAGTCTCGGTCGGTGGTAGCGGTTAAGGTGCCCAGGTTACTGAGACTGGCGTCCCCACTGGGTCCCTGCAGAGACCACCAGTCCCCTCCCGATGGCCTGCTTCTGTCCCCGGCCCCACCTCTGTGCGAGGTATCGGTGCGGGCAGCCTGTTCCACCTGCAAACGGAGTTATGGGCAGGAGGAGGGAGGGAAGAGGGTCGTTTCCAGGATCTGTCACCGCTGAATGTGGGGCCCCCTTTCCTCCCCCGCATGTCACGGCCCATCTCCAAATGTCACATTTAAATGGTGAAGCGATGAACTGTTTGACTTCCTCCGGCAGCTGGCAATTCCACCAAATGAGACTCTAATCTACAGTGGCACAGTAAAGCCCGTCCCCACCGCCTCGGAACTTGGTGAGGAGGCTCTGAAGCAGCCTCGGCAGCTGGTGGCCCCACAGACAGGGAGGCTCCCTGTTCAGGGTCGGGGTCCACCCGGGCCCGGGGCCCGTTTCTGCAGAGCATGCGACAGCCTCTGACCTGCAACCTTGGCTAGGCCCCCCACCCCCCACCCCACCCCGCACCCCTCACCCCAGCTACTTCTCCCACTGGAACGTCACAAACTCGACGATCGCTGTTTGGGGGTGCAGAGCTGCTTTGAGGGAGCTTTCCATGCCCACATGGGGGGTGGAAAGGTCCGGCCCATCCAGGCTTCCGAGCTGGCCTGTCCCCCAGCACAGCCATGGGGACCCTGCCTCCTCTGAGGACTTGCTTGACCCCTGTCCCCACAGAGGAAGCCCCAGGTGGATCTGCTCCCAGGCACATCCTGCCCACCTGTAGGACTCCACAGCGGGGCTGCCCGGGGCCTGCCGGCCTGGCGGTTGCAGCGAGATTGCAGACGCTGTGTCCGGCCGGCCTCTCCTTGCCTGCCGTCCACCCCAGCGGAGTGAGCAGGCTCCACTGCCTGACAGTTCCCGGGGGGGCGGAATTGCCAGGTTTATGTCTGTCTCTGCCTCCGGGGCTGGGGGCAAGTCCTAGGTCTCCTTCACACCCACGGTGCCAAGCTCTCCACATGGCAGCGCACGCTTGCCTCCCCTGACCGCTGTCCCTTGCCTCTGCCACTTCCCACCTTGGCCTTTGCTCACAGAGCCTCTGTCTGTCACCTCCACACCTTCGGCTGTCCATTCCTCCGCCCGGCCCGGCTCCCCTCTGCTCTGCCCCCTCCCCCAGTAGCTCAGGTGCATCTCTAGCGCAGGGAGCTGCCCTGACCAGGCAGGCCAGATGAAGGGGCCCAGCCCTGTGCAGACCCCGCACGCTCTCTGCGCCCCGTTCTGTCCTTTCACGTCATCTACCCTGTTTCCCCCGCACGGGGGTTGCGGCTTAGGTCCCACTCACATCTCTAAATACCCACCTGCACGTGTGGCATCCAGGAACAGATGCATGCAGTCAGCCTTCGCCAGCGAGAGGATGGCACTGCCCAGGCCGCAGCACGACTTCAGGGAAGTGGGAGTCATTGGAGGAAAGGCCCAAAGCAGCTCGATCCCTCCCCAGGGGGCTGATTCCTAGCCCACCAAGCTTGGCCGGACATGCAAAGGTGCTCCACAAAAGTATCATCAGGGAATGGGTCGGGGCAGCTCCCAGAAGACCCAATAGCTACGGGGACGTGTGCCACTTTCTGTCACGAGAGTGCCCAGAATTAAAACATCGTCATTAACGGCGATAGATCTGTCTGGAAAGGCTTCCTGTCGATAATTTGGACCAACCGCCCTGGATGATTTCAGCACACTTCCGTGTGGACAGCTCAGGGAGGGATTGACCATGGGCTGGGTGAGTAACGGCAACACCCCAGGGGCGGCACTCTGGGGACGGGACGGGTGTGCAGCCGTCCCTGGGGCAGCAGAGGGCCTCAAACACAGCCCAGCCCCAGCCAGGGCCCCAGCCTCTGCCAGCCTTCTGTGCCCTCACTGGGCAACAAGGGTAGAAGGAGCCCAGCCCGAACCTGCAAACTCCCTCTGGTCCCCTGGCTCTGCCCCAGCGAGAGGCAACCAGAGCTGGGTCCCAGGGGGGCAGAATGACACGGGTCCCTGGAGAGGACCGTGGGCCGATGCAAAGGGTTGGAGCTGCCCCAGCCTGGGTAACCTCCGAGTACCCAAGTCAGGGAGAGCGGCGGGTGTCTGGTGAGGACCCTTGTCTGGCTCGGAGATGGCCGACTTCTCGCCATGTCCTCGAGTGATGGAAGGGGTGAGGGAGTGCTCTGGGGTCTCCTCTAGAAGGACCCTAATCCCATTCCTGAGGACTCCACCTCATGACGTCTTCACCGCCCAGAGGCCCTGCCTCCTAACCCCATCCCACTGGGGGTTAGGGTTTCAGCATAAAAATTTGAGGGGACACCAACATTCCATCTGTAACAATGACCTCAGTCCCGGTCTACCCCTGTCGCCCGGGCACCTCATCAAACATTCGTGCTAGATTTTTCATGTTCCAGCCAAGCATGACGGTGGCATTTGCGGCAAGAGAAGCCCCTGGCTTCGGGGCCGACTATGCCTAGTTCACCAGACACGTGCCGTGAGCAGTCTCCAGTCGGCGCACGGTGACCACCAGCGAAGACCGGACAGCCTGGCTTTAACACTGGTTGGACCCGGCCTCTATCCCTCCAAGGACAGCCCTCGGGCCCGGCTCAGACAGGGGCAACAGTCACGGCCCCACACCTGCTCCAGCCAGCCTCGGTGGATGGCCAGCCATGCCGGGGCCCAGGCCACCACCGGAAGACCCCCAGGCCACTACAGGCAGTCAGTGGGATGTAACACGCCAATCATCAGGCGTGTAAAACTGATGAGGACACAGGTGCGCAGCCTGCCCTGGGACCCTGGGACGCACAGGTCGGGGGCCGGCATGCTCCGGCCACAGAGGATCCTTCCCATGCTGCAGGCATCCGTTTACAGCCCCATGTTTATTCCATTGCTTGTTAATGCTTCTTTAAACTTTGTAATAAACCCTTTCGGAAGCAATGAGCTAAAATAATGAAAGTACACATTTAATAAAAAAAGCAATTACTGAGCTTCCATTGGTCATTGAAATTCTGCCGAAGCTGGAGCTCCCTCGGTGTGCTCATTCGCGCCGCCCACCCGCCCGTGGGCCCCCGTGAGGACAGCCATGGCGCATCCACGCCCAGCGTGCGTCCTCATTTCGAGAAGACTTCGCCCAAAGATGAGGATTTCCCGCCTGGAGCTGCAGAAGCTGCGGTTTTTCATTCAGGTTCAACGCTATTCTTCCAACCTCAGTTTGCCCGACTCGGGCTCTAAGTTTCCTTGGGCACGTGTGACGTGGCCAGCAGTGGGCTGTGAGCGTACACCAGGGCCGCCGGCACGAAAAGGGCTTTGCAACCTGGGAAAGGAAGCCGGTTGGACGCGGTCACACCGAAGACTTCAGATGGGAAATCAGGAGACTCCAAGAACGGGTCAAGGTTTTGAGCCCAATTTATGAACTGAAAATCCAGCTTCAGGGTTTCGTTCTGTGCGGACAGAAACACGCGAGGCTATCGTGAACAGTAACGCAGATTCGGTTAAAGAGTTCCCCATCGGGGAAGAGGCCGTTGTTCGTCTTATTGTGGTGAAAATGGACGCACACGTCTGATCAACGTTCCAGGTTGAAAGAGACATTCTTATAGTAGGAAATCGAGAGAGCAGATGTGGAGTGGAAATGTGTCCTGGAGCACACACTTGGATTTACTTGTGTCCAACAATCGAGACAATCTAAGCATCAGATAATGCAAACTGTACTCAGGCGTTACAAATGTTTGTGTGTGCACAGTCAGAGTAACTGAACTGTGACTTACCGTCGCGAGCAGATATCGAATCCAGAAAGCCCCGTGGATGTGGCCACGTGGGCTTTCTCTTTGCTGCTCTCCACGAATAAGATTCTAGAAACGTCTGAGCCTTTGAGGAGCTTCTTTGTATGTCGATCCGCGTGTCCTACCATGGCACCGATGCTTTCGTGAGCCGGTCCTGCGATTTCTCATCGCATCAAATGATTCGACGGCCAGAGCAACAATGACAGAAAACTCCAGCGCTGGCGGCTTTAAAAAATGGTAATTATTGACAACGCAGCCGGCAAACAGGAAGACGTGAAACCTGTCCCAGGGCGCGCAAGGGACACGTGGGTTTAACTTAGAAATCACGACATTGCGCTTCGTGACATGGCCATGCCTCGAAGACCAGAAATCATCTTTTACTGAAACCTTATTTGTCATTACACAAATGTATGTCCTAGACTGGAATGGGACACAATTAAAAGATGGAAAACTTTGCTGCATCTAAATTCTATCTAGAAAATTCTATCTAGAAATGACTTCGACATCAACGATTTATGGGATGGGTTTTATCTCGTGACAGTCTGTGTCCGAGACAGCGCTCAGACAGCGGGAAACAACCAGCCTCCGTGAGTGCACTGGGGTGAAGTAGTTACACGTTTCACTGTCGGGGGGAGAAATAAATGGGAATATCTCCTCGGTGGGGCCGAATCCGCTCGGAACCTCCCCGGCACCCGGGCGCCCGCAGAGAGAGCGTTGCCTCCATTAAAGACGGTCTAACAGAGAGGGGTCGGTTCAAGGTGTCAACGATTCCAAGTGAATTTACAAAAAGTGCCCCTTGGAGAAAAGGCGTGAGCAATTTTATGGAAATTTTTTCAATGCTAAGATTCTATTGAAACATTTTTATTCTTCAGAAAAATCCTTGCTCTGTGGAAAAATTCCAGTGAGCCTACCAACATATTAGAACTCACTTATCACTCAAAAGTACTTGGAAAAATGTGACTTTATTTTTGGTGCCCCCCATTCCGCTGCGAAACGCGTCCCAGTTTGGGTGACAGATTGACGATCAGCCTGCGCGCCGTCCAAGCATGCCGCGCAGAGGTTTCCAAGACTTGAGATCTCCTGGCAGCTCGTTCCCTTCTGAGGCAGCCGGAGACCTCCACGGTTGTTCTTTTTAACCGAGGCGCAATTTTCGACACGGAAACGTGAAGAGCTTCGTCGAGGTGCCATTCGATGAACTTTGACGGGTGTGTGCACCTGTGTGACCAATAACCCACCGAGACGTGGAATGTATCCGTCGCTCTCGAAAGTTCTCTGTGACCTTTGCAGGGAATGCCTCCTCACCGTAGGTAGCCATGCGTCTCGTCGCCTGAGCTCGGAAGGACTGTGTCCTGAGCTGGCTCATTCAGGGACCAGCTGCACACGATGACAAGAGAAGTCGACATTCACACTGGCCCGGGGCCGGCTGCCCATCTGTGGAATGGAGCCCCGGCGCTGTGGAGAGAGGCCAGGGGCTGCTAGGGTGTTGGCGCAGCGCTGGGCACATGGTGCATTCTCAGTGAGCGAGATCACAGTCGAGGTGGCCAGGGGGTGGGGAGAGTAGGCTCCCACCAATGCAGGGGTCCCTCCCCATGGAGGGTCTGAAAGGACCCAGTTCCACCATCCATTTGGTCAGGGTGTCCCGCTCTGCCCTATCTGTTGACCAGGTGTCCTGTCTGTCTTCCAGGTGTGCTACCTGTCTGCCAGATGTCCTACCTGTCGACCAGGTGTCCTGTCTGTCTGCCAGGTGTCCTATGTGTTGGCCAGGTATCCTGTCTGTCTGCCTCCATCTGCTTAAACTCCCTGCAATCTCCCTTCTTCAGACAAAGACTTGTGACCATCTCCTTGCATAGAGTTCTGTCTTCTCTCTTGACACTCCAAGAGGGATCCATGTCCCTGTCCCTATATGCATGTGCCACACCCCAGCCCCTTCCCGTGGCCTTCGCACTGCGGTGCTAGCTGCCCCGGGAAGGTGAGCCCCACGCCCCTAATCATCTGCTGCTCTCGGTGTCCCAGGCGCTCGACTCAGCACTGGACACAGCCAGCAGTGACGAAAGTCAGCACAGTCTCCTCGCGGTGACCACTGACTAACGCTACCGTGATTCCGAGCTCCAGTGCAGGGCTCTTTAATAAACCGCATGGGAAACAATCCTCCGTGGTAAGCTCTGTTCTGCCCATTTCATAGATAATAAAACTGAGCCTCAGAAAAGTGAGGCTGCCAGCGGCACCCAGCCAGGAGACGGCAGACTTGGAGGCTGACCCTTCTGGCTCTGCCCCCTGGGCACCTCCTGCCCAGGCCATGCTCTTCCCTGGGCTTCAAAACCAGCGGGGTCCCCCACCCTCAGCAGCCCGGATGCAGCAGGTCGCCGGGAGGGTAGAGAAGTCCTAGGAGATTCTAAGGCCGGGCCCATCTCAGTGGCTCAACTTCACTCGCCCATCATTCCTGTGTGGACCTCCGTGGCCACAAAGTGGGCAGACAATGGGACTCACACTCCCTGGTGTCCTGAGCCCCAGGACCCTGTGGCTCCAAGCCCCACCCCCACCCCTGCAGGGAGAGATGAGGCGGAGCCGTGAACAGCTCCCCGACTCTGCCTCGCATCTGTGCCCCACAATGCCAACGCGCGAGATTATTTTTACCCGAAAGTGTGCTTGAACGTGCCTGATAATGTATTTATAACGGCCTGAGAAACTCAGCTAGTAGCAGCCACCCCGAGTGACAAGGAAAATTGTGGGAAATTGTTCCCGGTAAAAATAATGAGCCCACTAAAGCAAACCAATCAAAACAGCTTCCTGATGGCTCCCTGCACAGCCAGGTGTGGCGGGGTGAGGGTGGGGAAGCTCTTTCGGGGGGAGCGTGAGCCCCGCGCTTGGCCTGGTTTCTGACTCAGGATCGGCGCGGGCAGGATTCAGAGATGCTCTGTGCCTTGACACGGAGGCCCCTTGGCCAGCAGGCCCCCCTGACCCGGGGCACGGGACTGGGAAGAGGGACAAGCAGGGTGGCCCAGAGGGAGGTGCAGGGAGTCTGTAGCATCTTCCCAGGGCAGCCCAGGTCCAAGTCTACATTTGAGGGCGGCCCACTGGGAGGCCTCCACCCCCGTAGGGTGCTCAGCCTCCCGGCTCCCAGCACAACGTAACCCGTGCCACCCCCTGCCCCCACCCACTGCCCCGTCCATCGTTCCCTGTGCCAGCAACGTGCCTGCACCTTGTCACCTGGCTCCCAGATCCAACTCAGACGGCAGCACCTCCACACTGGCCCGTACCCCGCCCAGTGGGGAGCAGGCCCCTCTTCTGCACCCCAACAGGCCAGCCCAACGTGCAACCAGAACGCGTGGCTGGGCCTGTGGATGCCCTCCTCTGTTAGCACGGGGAGCTTCTGAGGCCCAAGGCCATGTCTGCATCTCTCTCCTAGGCACCTGGGCTTGTGTGGGGTTGAGAATAGATGCCCACCACCTGGGCGACTGAAGGGAAGCCGTAGGGCAGGGCTTGCTCAAGCCCACAGCGCAGGCACTTGGCCCCACCCAGGTCACGTGTTCCACAGTGCCGGAATTATGAGTCTCATGCCCCTCCCTTCCCGCCCCCTGAGGTTCACGGACCCCTGCTGCAGGTTTTGCCCTCGACCTCTGTCCTTCCTCTCGCCCTTGACCCCATTTCTACCACAGCCAGGCCCAGGGCTCAGCAGCTCCTCCCTGCCCCACACTCTGCCCCACCAGGCCCCTTCACACTTCCCTCCGCAGGGTCCAGTGTAAACATGTCCCTGCCTTCTCTCTTGCTCTGCTTGCTCGGGCTCCCCAGAGCCTGGACAATGGAGGCCGAGCTCCTCCTCAGGGCACAGAGCCCTCCACGGTCAGGTCCACCCTTCCTGCTGTCGGCGCCCCTCACTCCAGCGTCAGACCTGCCTCCCCACCATAGTGCCTCCCTCCAGGCTCCTTTCCCCTTCCTGTCCGCCCACGTCCCACCCCTTGGCCCCCCTCCAAGCGCCCCTACAGCAGGGACCTTGATGCGTGGTTGTTCAGTGAGTGAAGGAATGTCACTGACCGTGTGCCTCCCATGGGGTCCTCTCCTCCCAGGGTTGTTGCCCATGTGCTCAGGAAGTGAGTCCACGACTGGCGTCTCGCCGCTGAAGCCCTGGCCAGGTGTCTCCCTGCACGTCTCGTCGGTGGGCGTGTGTGGGCATTCCGCAGGCGGGCTCCACGTTCACTCAGGAAGCACGAACGTCCTGCTTCCCCTCACCCCACAAGGGACAGGGGCTGGTGTCGGCCCTGTCCTTCTGCAGGTGGGGGACAGGACATGCCCAGGGTAGGCCTCACACACGACCGTGTCTCTCGGGCCCCAGGCCCCCGCTGGCTCTGCTGCAGCCTGGAAGCCCCGAGAGGTACACACCTGCTGGGGGAGGGGCCGGGCCAGACGTGGACCGGGAGACCCACCTCTCTTGGAGGCCGGGGTTGCTGCAAGTCCCCGAGCTTGTCAGCAAGGGTACTTAGTCTGTGCTGCCCTTCTGGGTCCCCAGAAGCCTGTGTACCCAGCCTGGGGACGTCTCCGGTTTCCTACCAAGGGGTCCTGGTCACAAGGAGAGGCCTTGTCGGAGGCCACCACACCCCCCACCAGGTCTGGGCTGGCAATCGTCCCCCTTCAGGGCTTTCTCTTCTCACAGAACGCTGGCTGACGGAGCAACAGTGGGGCCTGGGCCTCATTTATCTGAAAACAAAGGGAAGCACCTGAGACGGTGAGGGGAACAGAGGCCAGCTGGTGGAGGGGGGAGGCCACCTGGAGGCCCCTCCAAGGGAAGAGCCAGCCCCTGGGTAGGACAGAGCCAGCCCCTGGGTAGCCCGGGGGTGAGCGGAGGGGGCCCCAGGCCTGGAGGCGTCTTTGCTCGCTGGCAGGGAGGGCGCTTCCAGCGTCTTTGAGCACCGTTTGGAAGCTGTCAGGTCGGCTGAGGGGGCGCCCCCTCCCCTGGCAGCTGGTGGGGCTCAGCGTTGTGACTTCTAAGGGCTGTCGCCTCCCTGGCACCTGTGTTTTGCTGTCCCCAGTCCCCTCCCCTCTTGAAGGAGAGGGGACCCGCATTCCCTGGGGGAAGGCCCATTCTGTGTCTCCGAGGGGACCTGTGGGGTCCAGACTAACTCCAGCCAATGGCAGTCCCCACCTCCCTGACCACCGGGGGTCTTCATGGGCACACAGGACAGAGGCAGCTGAGCTGGGTGACTTCTGGCCGTTCTGTAGGTGCAGTGGAGACCAGGCTCTGGTCTCTCCCATGGGCCGGCTGGGTGATGGAAGGATGTTGGTTTGACAGACACTTCACAATGACGAGGGGGAGCTGGCTCCGAACAAGGCCCCCTGAAGGCAGCGAGGAGAGACCGGGAGAGTGCGCCCTGGGAGGAGCTGTGGGTGGAGCTGTGCCCCCCACATCCATGCCGGTCTGTGCCTCAGAACGTGTGTCTCTGCAGATGCGCTCAGCTCGGCCCAGTGTGGCTGATGTCCCGATAAGAACAGCAGAGGTCACACAGAGACACGCAGAGAAGGAAGGAGGTCACAAAGAGTGCGGACAAAAGGGGCCATGTGCTCGGCTGGCCAGCTCCGGGGGGGCCTGCGCGGCCACCGCACAAACGCAGAGACTGAAAGTGACCACACTGGTCGGTCTGAGACTAAGAACTGTCTGACTAAAAGCGGGTCATGGCGGGTAGTCCTGCCCCAGGCTGGACTCTTCCCTCCGATCTTTCCCAGAGTCGAGCCCGCCCCTTGTTGGTTCGCATCTAGGGTAGCATACCTTCGGGATGTCGGATTTCCCTCTCCCGGACCCTCAACGCACAGGCCCCACCCAGAGCGAGACCACAAGCCCCTCATTGTTAGTGGCTGTGTGTCCGTTGCCGGCTGTTAACTGCCCTGCGCCCACCTGGGTAAGAGAGGCGTGTGTGTCTACCGTTTTATATCCTGTCCCATCCCAGGGGTTTCCCTGCTTTGCGGTCTCCCACCTCCCTACTCTGTCACCCGTGGATTCCACGCACCCCCTATGTCTTCTCCTCTGACTGTAATGTATGAAATAAGGCGCAAAACTGCCACTTCCGGAGCTTTTTGTCAATCCACTGAGGCTTTGCTTCCTGACGACTGTCTTCAGTTTGGCTCAATTGCACTCATGGAAATTCTTCCAGGTTTGGACATTTCTTTCTTTTTTTTTTTAAGATTTTATTTATTTATTTTTAGAGAGAGGGGGAGGGAGGAAGAGAGGGAGAGAAACATCGATGTGTGATTGCCTCTCGTGCGCCCCCTACTGGGGACCCGGCCCACAACCCAGGCATGTGCCCTGACTGGGAATCGAACCGGCGACCCTTTGGTTCTCACAGGCTGGCACTCAGTCCACTGAGCCCCACCGCCAGGGCAGACCAGTTTTGAGTGCTTCTGTGCAAGAGTGTGGACTGCGCACTTTCAGATTCGACTTCCGTGACGTGACAGGGAATATCCCCTGTTTGTTTCGGCCCTGGGAAGAACCAACTGTGAGGAGTTGGATGACTTCCCCAGGGTGACGGGGTGGCTGGGTGCCTGAGCGCAGTCCTGTCTGGTGTGAGACTGGCGCTTGCTCTTTCAGTTTGTTTCCGCCAGGTCGTGCTTCTCTCCCGGGGGGCTTTGAAAGGAAAGAGGCCCAATGTGCCGGGGCCTCCCCAAGGTGGCACGGGGGGCGGGCGCTCTGGGGCACAGCTCGAGTGTGCGGCGGACTCGCCTGCTTGCTTCCAAGCTCACCATCTGGCCTCTCTCGTCCTCCCCGTGTTTTCTAAAACGTTACACAAAAATCTTAATACGGGGAAGTGATTCTCAGAAGACTTATTTGCATCTTGCTTCTCTAGCAAGAAAACAAGCCGGGTGTTCACTTCCCTTCCTTTGGAGGACGACAGTTGGAGGCACGGAGCGCAAAAGCACGGGGAGGCTGAGGGTCTGGCTCTCGGGCTCCTAGGCAGCACCCACGGGCTTTTAGTTTTCTGTGGCTTTCCCCCCCGTGGTGATCTCCGAACACCACAGCTGGACTCAGAGGGGCAGGAACTAAGAAGAGGGGCCCCCAGGTCCCGGGACAGCCATCCCTGGTCCGCACACTGGCACTCTGGACCAGAAGCCAACCCAGAGGACCGAGGGCCGAGCACCACCCTGCCCCTTTCCCCCACCACCCAAACTCGGGGACAAGAGGAATTTGTCATTGGTGGTCGGGCTGAAGAGTAGATCAGTCCACCCCGCTCTAAACAAATGGGAAAGGGGACCCCTGCTGTGTTTCTTGTGGGTGGGGGGGGACACCATGTGGTTTCTGTCAGATGCTGATGGCTGCCCCAGGTCTCTGCCTTCGTCACTTCCCAACCAGCCAGCCGGGACAGGCCAGCCCGTCCTGCAGGTACACCTCCGCAGGGTACCCACCACCCCCGCCTCCTGCCCTGAAAAACCGCATGTTATTTTCTAGACAAACACCAGGGTCTTATCTTTTCATATCGAGAGGCTTCCCGCCACAGACAGAAAACCTTCCTCAAATGTCACACCGTGAGAAGCAGGTTCGGCATGATACGTTCGGGCCTTCCCTTCGCCCACCCGGAGAAGTGGCTCCTGTCCGTTTACGAACCTCACAAAGCAGAGAAGGGTGCTGAGCGGCGGCCCCACAGACAGGTGCAGGGCCTGATGTCCCAGCCTGTGAATGTGACCTTCTGTGGCAGGAGGGTCCCAAGAGGAGGAGCTGGCCCTGGATCACCTGGGTGGGCCCCCAATGCCATTGTGGGTAGGTTTAGGGGTGCGAGGCAGAGGGGGTTTGAACTAGACACAGAGAGAAGTCCTGGCAGACAGAGGCAGCAATGGCAGTGAGGTGGCCACCAGCATGCCGGGCAGAGGCGGGGAGCTGCCCTCAAGGCCCCGGAGGGAGTTGCCCTGTTGGCACCAGCAGCAGGGATGTCTGGCCTCCTCTGTTTAAGCTGCCTGGTCTATCCAGTCAAAGGGACACTCGGCAGAGCAGCAAAAACCAGCCTCAGGGAGAGTAGGGTCGCTGAGGTGGGTGGAGGGACACATCTGAGCAGCTGGAGGCAGAACCTCCCAGGAGAGGACGCATCCATGGTAAAGGCCCCTCCCCACAGGGAGCCCAAGACACAGAGGCTGGGGGTGCGTGCTTGGGGGAAGGAGCAGAGACCTGTCCTCATGCACGGGCTATGGTAGCCCCACCCTGGGGTTTGGGTCCCACTCTGCAGGTTTGGGACATTAGTGTGTGCTTTACAGAGGGCTGTAGATCGGAGGGATGTTCCAGACAAACCAGTGAAGCTTGGAGGATGCTCATGGGGGCAGGTTCTGGGGCATGTGGGGGGCCCGAAGAGGGTCGATTCCAGGGGAACGCAGATGACAGGGCCTGTCCGGGCCAGAGGCGCTGGGCGGTGTGCTCCACGTGGGGCAGGAGACAGCAGAGATGGTGGGGGAAGGCGTGGGGAGGGACAGGTTTCAGGAGAAAGGGACCCCCTGTGCTCAAGGCTGCTGGAAGCTCTGGTGGGATGGGGATGGGTGAGCTCCCTGTCTGCAGCCTGGAGAGAGTGAGGGCTTCGCGGAGAGGACCAAGTTGACCAGGTGCCAGACAGGTGGCTGCTGACCAGAAGCAGGGAGAATTCCTGGAACCCCCTTGACCTGAAGCTTGGCAAGGCACCCGAGTGTCAGCCCTTCCTGTGAGTGACTCATTACAGCATCATGGCGGAGCTGCTCCAGCCCCGAGCCCGTGGAGAAGCTCCAGCACGCGCTCATGGGCCTTCCTCCAGGGGCGTGCATCCCCAGTGGCAGCCGGCGGCCACTGGGCCCCTGCACCGTGGAATTGCTGGGCCACAGGGGACCCACATAACCAGCCTCATGTTCCTTCCTTTCCAGTGGCCTGGTTGCCCCGGGGCCTCCCCGGGTGGAAGCCTTCCTTCCAGAGCCGTGAAGATGCCCTGCACGACTCAGCCGACAGAGGACTATGCTCCAACACACCCCAGCACTGTGAGAGCCCGGCAGTCAGAACACAAGCACCCGGTACAAACATGGGCCAAAGACCTGGACAGATACCTCAGCAAGGAAGGTGATGAAGGTGCTCATGTCCTGTGTCACAAGGAAAACAACAATGAGACGCTACTGCACGCCTCTCAGAGCAGCCGGATTCCAGGCTGCTGACAGCACCTGGTGCCGGCAGGGACGTGGAGGGGCCGGTGGGAGTGCGACCCGGGGCCGCCGCTGTGGGAGCCAGGCTGGCAGATTCTCACGAAACTAAATACCCTCTCCCCGCAGGATCCACGGTCACGCTCCTCGGCGTTTAGGTGGAGGAGTTGAAACCTGTATGTCCACACCAAAGCCGGCACACCGGTGTTTGCAGCAGCTTCACTCATAGTTGCTGAAGCCTGGAAGCCACCAAGACGCCTGCGGTAGGTGAGCGGATGAATAAATGGGGTCCATCCAGACCACGGAATGTATTATTCAGCACTAAAGAGAAATGCGCCATGAAGCCTTGAAGAGAGACGGAGAACCTTAAATGCACGTTGCTGAGTGGCAGGAGCCAGCCTGGAAAGGTCACCAGCTTTCGATTCCAACTCTGTGGCTTCCCAGAAAGAGCGAAACTATGGAGATGGTGAAAAGGCCCGTGGGGGCTGCTGGGGTTCGTGGGGGGGAGGGGGGAGGGGGAGGGGGCAGGGGGTTTTCAGGGAGTGGAGCTGCTCTGTACGGGGAGTGTCATGGCGGGGACATGTCGTTACACATCCGTCCAAACCCATTGACCGGCCAACACCAAGAGCGACCCTAATGTGCCCAACGGACTCTGGGCGATGACATGTCTATGTAGGTTCACTGACGGGGACAAATGTACCGTCTGCCGGGGCTTTGCTGGTGGGAGGCTCTGCGGCACATGGGGGCTCCCCGGTATGAGAAATCTCTGTGCCTTCCCCTCAGTTTTTCTTTGACCCCGGAACTGCTGGAGAAAATAAGCTGAGTACATTAAAAAAAGATGCCCCAGAGCTCTCGGGGGCTGCTTTGGAGATGCTGGTTCCCAGGTGCCACCGCAGCCTGGAAGGCAGAGCCCAGTGCTCCAGAGCTTCCCTGGAGACTCACCTGAGGCCGTTAGACTGAGGCCTAACCTCAGGTAGGGCGGCCGGCTCAGCCGCTCCCGCCCCTGGCTTGTCATGTGTTTACCAAACATACAAGCCTGCGTGGTGTTGAGGTGATCACGTACGCCTCAGTCTGCTGACGCTCAGCTAGCTGCAAAACCAAAGCTACCTCGCATTCACCCACGTGACTCCCCTGGGCCCGAACATCTTCTTAAACTCCTTCCGAGGGCACGCCCCCAATCACGGCCAGCCTTGAACTGATGTTTCCCTTCGATGGCACACGATAGAACTTCCAAAGCCGTGCAAGCAGCCCCCTGTGGGGCAGTGCCGGTGTGGCCCACCGTGGGCACAGCAATGTGGGAGCCCGGGTGCCCCTCTCTGCAGCCAAATCCCCTCCCCCTGGGGACACTCCAGAGTGTCTCCGGTGAACTGACACCAAGGCTGGGACTGTTCCTGAAAAAATGACCTTCTGGACACCTGTTCACACTTCTGACCCCCACCCAGAGAGCGCACTCACATACTCCTCCCGGGCAGGGCCCCAGCCCCTGGTGCCCACCGCCTTCGCTGGAATAGAGAACAGGTAAGTCTCACACGGACCCCTTGAGCAGGTGGGGGTTCGCCCTTGGCCTAGCATAGCCCTTCCTGTCCTCCTTCTCCCTGAGACCGACCCCGACAGCCTGGGAGATGCAAAGAATAAGGCAGGAAGTGGGTGGGAGCTGGAGACGCTTTGCCCGAACCTGCCTCTGGAGACCAGCCTGACCGAGGCAGGAGGTGATGCTGAGCATCCCCCCTTTTCTGGCTGAAGGACACCCAGCTGCACTCCGCAGGGCTCCCGACTTCACCTGGGGTCCCCAGGTCTTGCCTACACACTTGTCACCTGGCCTGATTATGTAAAATAAAATTCGCTAAGCGAACCGATCTGGCCTGCTCCATCCTCAGCCCCTTGTCACCACACAGGTGACTTTAAAATCGTCTGCTCTAAGGCCTCAGGGGAAAGGTGTTATCTTTACCTGAGTTTTAGTGCCCGTTCCTGCGGCCAGACCGAGCCTGACCGCCCCACGTGCCCGTTCACTTCCTCGTTCCGCAAAGCTCTCTCTTGCCGCCTGGTCTGCACGCAGTGACCTGCAGAGGTTCTGCCGTGAGCCATCTAGAAAAATCTTAACTCTCAGGCTTTAGAAGCAATGGTGCTCTGCCAGCTGAGACGCGGGTGTTTACGACACCGTTGGGTGCCGTCCCCTCTCTGGGAAAGAGAAGATGGCTGAAAACAATAGGAAACCTACCAGGCAGACAAGTACGGGGGTGAAAAATCAGGCAGCGACAGTGGCTGCAGAGAATAAAGGGCCGGCGGAGGCGGGGCAGGGAGGGGGTGGAGGATCCGGGTGGTGCCAACCACAAGGCCACACGCCTGGCCTGGCCTTCTGTGCCATGTGCCCTGGCTCCGTGCAGGGCCTCGGCTCAGGTGGCTGCCTGGGGAAGGAAGAGCATCCTCTGAAGAGTTCTGCCCCCAGCCTGGGCTTATCTAGGACAAAGCCTCGTCAGACACAGGGCTGTGGGAGAAGGTGGGATTAGGGGGACTTACGGGGTGGGGAGCTGCCAGCTCCTTGGTTGGCTTTTGCTGGGAAGTGGGCCAGGTGGGAGGGTGTGTGAGCTGACTGGAGTGGGGCCACCCCTTTGTGACCGATCTTTACAGCCCCTCCGTCCCATAGAAGTTGTGCTCTTGGGGGAATTAGGACAGACATGGAAATGCGCGGCCGGAGCTGGGGTTATTACTGAGGTCATCTGGGGCCCTTGCTTTCCGAGTGTGGGTAAGACAAGTCTGGGGGGGGGTCCTAGAACTCCCTCGGGGGTTACATGTGCTCACAAGGGCCTGGGCTCCTGCCTCAAGGGCACCCATTAAGTTGGGGCTGCATTCCCAGAAGCCCTCAGGGGGCCACTGTCCTGACAGCAGAGGACCAGGAAGTCTCCATGGCCACCCTGAGCTGCACGGCCTGTCCTGAGAACCCTGGGTCACCGGGGTGACTGGGGGCATGTGTGAGTCTCTCCCACAGACACGCCTGCCACCTCCCTTCCAAACGAGAAGGGCCGGCACCTGGCTCTCCCTGGCCTTCCCTGTGTTGACCGGAACACCGACCCAGGGCACATTTCCATCAGCAGACTCACCTGACAGCAGGCAGATGATCGGGACTGACGAGAAGTCACCCAACTGGCTACAGGCGGTCAGGTGCATCGGCAGCAGCCCGTGCAATGTGGTCCACGTGTCCCGAAACAGAAGGGGCTACTCGGGGAGAGGTTCGAGGGCTTGCCAGGGAGCTGGGATGGTGCTGAGTTACCGCAGGTGGCTCTCTGCCATGGTGCCTGAACCTGTGCCTGCTCATTGTAGGCCACCCTGTGTCCCTTTCTCGGTGCCAGTTTGCAGGTGGGGAAGCCAAGGCTCTGAGAGGTGAAGCTGTTAGTCCGGGCACACAGCTGCCTGTAAGCAGTGTCCAGGCAGAACCCTGGCCGTCGAACCTCGAGCCCGCGCTTCTGCTCCGTCTCAGCTGCACTTGAACCAACTCATCCCGTTGTCCTGGCGCTCAGCCCGGGTGACCCTTCTGTCCAGTCCTTTCTGAAGGTGCTGCCTGTGAAGGACCCAGCTTGGTTTCCCAGGCACGCCCTCCAGCGAACAGCTCTGCCCACCCCTTGCCTTCTCGGCCATGCCGCCAGGCCGCTGCCCCTCCCCAGAACACCACTGTCCTCCCCTGGGACTCCCGGTCACGTCTCAGGACCTGTGACAACCCAAGCTGAGCGACCTCCCCTCCTCTGTGCTCAGCACAACAGGACACAGGGAGGAACGACACAGGTGGCTGAAGCTGACGGCGAGCGCTGGAGTGTTGCTGGGATTGGCATTCGAATTCTGTTCAAGGAAGTGGGCTCAGGAAAGGGCCTCGCTGGCCCCCTTGGGGCCTGCTCTGCGCGTGCTGCCTGATGGTGTGCACCCGGCTGGGTCACGTGGGTCACTGGGGCACAGGTGGGTGGATGCCTGTCAGTACAGTTTAAATTCTGGGTATTTACCTGCTGTCCACCTCGAGTATTCAAATAGTGGGTATTTGATATGCACCATTTCATAAGTAGATAAATGCCTAGGACTTTGCTAGAGGTCACCTAGGACATCCAATGACGTCATCACATGTCAACTTCTTGGTGGAAAGTGACTTCTTGGTGGGGTGAAGGCCCACGGCTGGGCTGAGGGTGCTGATTGACGGGTGGGTGTCCCCTGAACTGCAGCCCCTCGGCGTCAGCTCTGGGGGGACGGGGAGCCCCTCTCCTGCGGGCCTGGGGTCCTCGCTGAGCTCTGCACCCTGCCGCCAGACCCAGAGCTGGAGGTGTCAGAGTCATCACTGAATCGATACAGACCTGCCACAAAGTCTCGTTAACTCATCTCCTGGGGAGGCTGAAATACGATTTTACTTGCAAACTCTGTGATTCTGCTCGGCAGCCCAGGAGCCCTGGGGGCTAAAGTGAGCTGTGTGTGTCCCCACAAACTCCTGGGGCTCCAAACCGCTCTGGGGCCTGGCCAGCCTCTCCCCGAGAGGCTGGATGGCCACCTGCTATCAAAGCAAAAGGGATGCCTGGAGCCGGCGGCCTCACTATGACCCTGCATTGGGGGTGGTGCACACTCACACACAGGGTGCAGGACCCCACTGGGTCTTTGCTGGGAACAACATTGAGAGCTCCTGTGGGAGTCGCTGGGGAGAGGCTGGCAACACCGCTGTGAGGTGGCTCTGCCCTCGGGAGCCCACGTGGGGCACGTGTGTATTCCAATGCCCGAAGTCAGCTCTGTGCCCTCTGTCTGTCTGGGATGGGCCTCGGGGCTGACACCCACAAGAGCAGGGGGAGAACCTCGGGGGTGCCACTAACTCCCTGTCTGGGGACCTAGCACCCCCTACTTGGAGAGGAAAGGTCAGGACTGGCCAAGGGGCCACCAAGAACCCTGCTTGGGTGACACCAGAAGAGAGGTGAATGGCAGAGGTCAGGCCCTGGAGCAGGGCAGTGTGGGAGACACTGGGTGACCAACCCTGGGAGCCTCGACTCCCTCAGTGAGGTCCGGGAACACCTCCCATATAGTCTTCTTTTTAACACAAATCCGGGCCCATGGACGGCTTTCCTGTGACAGTGGCTCATGGACCCCATGTCACCCACGTCCTCTGATCACAGGACGTGGGGAGAAAGGAAGCCCCAGGTCCTGCTCCTGGCCATGGGGCCTGAGCGGGGCATCAATCTTCCCCACGAGGATCCCTGAGCCCAGCGACACAGCCTTGTGCCTCAGTTGTCACAAAGCCTCCAATGCTCCCAGGATGTGGTGTTCCAGAAAACCATACTCAGGGAGGGAGTGGTGACACAGCGGCCTCCATGCTCCCCCACACTCTGTCCTCACAGGAAAGGCTCTTTGGGGCTCCTCCAGGCCTGCGGACTTCCCGGGGACGGAGGCCCCACCTCGCCCACCTGTGCAGCCCGCACTGTGGACACCCGCGGAACGTGTGCCCTCGGGCAGACACTGCCTGCTCCTCAGCACCCACAGTCTCTCATGCAGGGCCCGCTCCTGAGGCCCACGCCAGCGCCTTTGTGGGTGGGAGTTCCACTTTACATGGGGGCCCTGAGGCCCAGAGAAGCTGCTATGTGACCGACAGGCACTGGACCCCCTCAGGGTCAGACCCAGGGCGTCCTTGAACCTTGGCCCCGGTGCTGCTGCGGGATGCTCCCGAACACTCTTTTGAATAATATTTACACTGAGGGCCTCCTATGTGCCAGGCCTTCTCCTGGGCCTGGGGACAGAGCCGTGAGCAGGCACACGGGCGCCATGCCCCTGCCAGGCTCACACGGTGTCATCCCTCTCATTGCAGGCTTGTGGTTCCCCTGGGGCTGAAGTGGGACCCATCTCTTATAACCCGATGCGCCTGTTGCTCTCCAAATTCCCAACGATGCACTTCGGGGCCTCTCTTTGATTTGATTTTGCTTTGTTTTATTCCGAATGAGCATTTTACCACCCAGGGGGACTGTGTGTCCTCCGGTGTCCTCAGGCCCCAGTGGCTGGGTCAGGACAGGAGCGAGTCGGGGATGCAGGTCACACGGTTCCAGGGTGTGCCGGGGCCTTGCTCTGTGCCAGGAGGTGTGGCCGCCTGGGACACATTTTTGGGTTGGTGCCCAGAGGTGGTTCTGAGGTTGGGAGGGGTGAGTCCCTGTCCCCTCCAAAGATGTCAGAGCTGTGTTGGCCTGGGGTCTGGAAGCAGCATGTCCCCACCCTCAGCCAGGGTGTGCTGGCCCAGGGGACACCCTCGGGAGCAGGTGAACAGACCGAGCAGAAAGTCCTGGTCACAATGGGGACTCTGATGGCCACCGTTTCCACTAGAGGGCTCAGGCTCGCACGCAGGTGTCCCCAACTCCTGCAGGAGGCCAGGTCACCGCCGGGCACGGCTCCTCATGGGATCCAACGCCATCCCAGCCAGCCTGTGAGGCACTGTCCCCGAGGGGCCGAGGGGCACCTGAGAGGCTGCTTTTGTGTTCAGTGGACACAGCCAAATGCATCCTCTCAGGGCTCTTTGGATACCCCTTGTCCTTTCTTCTTCCCTTCTTCAAACACCAGGGCTTGCTTGTAACCCCAGAGCTGTTTCTGAAACTCTCACTGGGTGGGGCTGGAGGGTGCGGGTCAAGGGTGCAGCCACAAGGGACAGTGAGGGCCAGTCGAATGTCCCACGGTGAGGTGGGGGCAGGGGAGGCTGGCACTAACAGTCTAGATCACCCTGGAAACCCCACAACGTACATAAGTCTCTTACCTGTGGTTTCGCCCCTATGCGAAGTTGTGGGCATGCATTTAGGGTCCCTGATGCAAGGAAAAGACAAGCATTTGAACAAGGGTACCTCTCTCACCCCAGGACACGTGCTGTGTGGGTGTGGGTGCCATGGTCGGGGCTGCCGGTCCAAACCCCCTGACACTAGAGCCTGTGCCCCTGGATGGGGCGTGGGGTGCATCCACCCATCCAGTTAAATTGCGTCTCAGGCAGGCCCGCAGCCCATGGGGCCGCCTCCCGGTGCTGAGCACACAGTCATGCTGCTCTCAGGTCCGTAAACGTAGGTCCCATGGGCGCTGTCCGTGGCCCATGAATGGGTGCACGGGTGGGGGAGGGAGGGAAGTTGTGCAGCCAGCGGCCTCTGGCTCCAGGCCACTCATCTCTAGTGCAGGGAAGACAGGGCCCCACCGTGCCCCTCAGGCCGTGCCCAGAACGGGCCTCGCTCTCCAGCTGTTTCTTCCTCACAGGATGCAATGGAGCCTGGTGCTGGGGCCACCTAAACCACTGCAGGGGACTTCCTTCCACCTGCGCCCCAGGGTCCAACCTCCCCTCTGCCTCCAAACCGCTTTCCTACGTCATCTCTCATTGGTGCCCCCCTGCTCCCCTCGGCCCCCACTCTGTCCGCTTTCCCGGGGCTGCCTTCCTGCCCTGCCCCTCTGATGCCCAGCCAGCCATCCTCCCACTGCTCGGCGGAGCCTGTGCGGCCCCGGCAGATGTGCTCCCTCACCGTGGCCTTCTTCCTTTCCTTTGCAAATCTGTGTTCTCCCAGGGCAGACGGACGCCCTTGATCCTCATGCGGCTGGCACCTGCTCACGGCAGGAGGTCAAGACTTCTGTTGGTTTAGTCAAGCAGCTAGGCTTCCTAATAAGAACACCCCCAGCTACCCGTGGGGGGGAGGGGGCCCCCTCCCCTGACCCCAGAGACAGGGGCCGGGGTGGGAGCGGGGTGTGCAGCGGCCCGGAGCCACGTGTCTGCGGGTGACTTTGGTCCCAAGGGCGACGATTCCTCTATTTCATCGTCTGTACATTTAATTTAAAAAATCCGATCTTGTATTTCTGTGGTAATGGAAAAATCCGTCTCAGTTTTTTCTTTTTTTTTCCCCCACAGAAAAAGAATTCTAAGAATCTTACAACATCTTTAAGCAGCTCACATAACCAGCTCTCGCTGTGGTCCAGTGTCTCAGCCAGGACCAGCCTCAGGCCTGCCCCTGGTGTCACCCTCGGTGTGGCCAGGCCTGTCTCTGGCAACCGCCCAGAGGAGGCCCTGCTGCAGAAGGAGAGGGCATCTCTGGGCTGGACGGGAGGGCACGAGGCCCAAGGCAGTTCCCTGCCGGGCCACCAGGGGCAGGAGACCAGGCTCATCCCGCAGACTCAGCCTTGAGGCTCAGGACGGACATTGCGCCTGCGTGTCCAATTCCTGCACTGACAGCTGAGATCCCGACTGGGCTGGGCACAGCCTGCCTGCCCTTCCCGGGGTCGCGTCTTCCCTCCTGACCAGCTCCGAGCACCCACGCGGAAAGAGGATGTCCTTTCCTGCGAAGGCACCTCTAAAGAGCTGCGAGAAGTCCCTTGCTCTCACGGAAACGAAGAGATGCATGGCCCGGTAGTAATCTTCAAACCGACCAATCCCACGTCAAGTCCCTCTCCACCACCCGATCCTCACGATGCTGTTTGAAGATGTGTTGGGGGCGGGGGAGGCCGGGAGGCTCTGGAGGAACCGTCTGTCTCAGCCCAGACTGTAGAGTTGGTGAAAGTGAGATATGTATGTGATCTTGTACCCAGCTCGTTTTTCCCGGTTCCTGCAAAACAAGAGGTCAGAGCCCCGCCCCACCCTGAGGGGACAGGCTGTTGACTTCTGTGTCTGAAAACACCCAAAATATCTCCCATGAGGGGCCCCGTTCCCCTCTCTTTGTTCTACCTCGGCGGAAGCCGCTGTCTGTGTTCCAGAAACAGGATTTCAAATTAGATTATCCGAATGAAACCAGCAGCTGTTGATGCGGGAGCAGAGAAGGGCCGGTGCCATCAAATCCATGATCAAGGAGAGGTCTCGAGAGAACATCTGTCCCCCTCGCCTGGGTGCCCGGGCTGCACCCAGCAGGACAGATGGCTTCATTCTCTTACAGAGGGTCCCTGGAGACAGATGCCACATCTTCCCAGGCCACCTATCGCTGGCTGGCCATTTATAGAAGCATTTGTTTGAGCTTCGCTCCTGCATGTGGGGAGTGATGGCTTTCAGGGAATATTATTTGGGCGGAGAGAGCTTTTTTTGCACATTTTCTGGAAATGGCTCATGAAACACAGCAAAGCATCAGCACACTCCCCGAGAGTCAGCAAGGAACCTGTAGGTGCCTGTCCCCCACAAAGGTGTTTGCAAATAGGGCTTCACAGGAAGCCCTGTGACGTCAACGTCGTGTGTTGACTTGCCTGAGCCTCAGCGCCCAGACACGTGGGCAAACGCAACTCTGGATGTTTCTGTTGGGCATTTCGGGACGCAAGTCGCGGTGAAGTCCATGGACTTCAGAGAAGCAGATTGTCCTCCTGGGGCGGTGGGCCACGCGCGATCAGGTGACGGCCTGAAGAGAACCGAAGGCTGGCCTGGGAAAAGGAGGCCGATGCTGCCCTCAGACCCCCAGGGCTGCATCTATAGCAGCAGCTGCCTGGCTCTTCAGCCCATGGCTTTGGGACTCCGACTGCGGCTCTGTCCTGGGTCCCCACTCAGTCCGCCGGCTCCCCATCAGATTTCAGAGTCCACATCCCCCGAGCCCACTCCTTTGAATCAGCCTTTGTCTTTATGGATTCACATCCTGTCAGCCTGGTTCTCGGGAGACTCCTGACGGCTACAAACCCCTATCTGAAAAAAGTGGGGCGTGGGGGGCAAACACACAAAAGCGGGGTATTTTATGCCCCAGAAAATAAGCCTTTGGTTTGAAAGGTGACTTGTTTTACCGTCCAGCCTCAGCATTTTCCCATGCTTCTGGTATCTGAGAACACGCCTCAGCTGCAGAGTTCACCACTCGGTTCCACTTTCAGGGTGTCTGTCCACGTCCCTAATCCACCACCCTCCCGTAAGCGCCACCGCCCGCCGTCTCCTTGCATCCCTGCTGTGGCTGTGGCCTGGGCTGTCTTCTCATTCACACCCCCCCCCCACCCAGTTCCTCCTCCACGAGACAGTCGGATTTTCCCTACAGTGCAATCCATCCCCCCTGAGCTGGGACAGACAGCTCGTGGGGTCTGGTGCGAGGATGGTGAGATGTCACTTAGCTTTGGTTCGGCTTCACTCCGAAGCTGCTAAGCAGCCAGCAGAGACGGCGGGCCCCTTGTTCCTTCCCTCGGTTTGCGTCTGTGACCCAGAAGCCCCACCCTGAGCTCCGCTGCCTGTTTCTCTCCCCCTTGCTCACCAGGTTGCCAACACCCAAGTCTAAGTTTTCCACAAGTTACCAAACTGCTTCTTACCTTGAGGACGTATCTACTCTGTCCGCTGTGTGGCCCACTGTCCCCATCTCTCCAACTCTCCGCCACAGCCCCTGCAGGAGGCCAATCGTTTCCTCGAGGACGGGCAGATGGGGAGCTCAGGACAGGTCCATATTTTCATTGTATGGCCTCATGGTGCTCTGTACTTTTTCTTCATTGCTCTTATGATATCTTCAATTAATTAGTTCTTTGTGCTATTTACCTGCTATATGTCAACTAGAGAGGAACCTAGAGGGCCCAGGACCGTTTCTGGGCTCACCATTCCCACCTTCCCAGGCCCGGCAGCGGGACCCCTGTCCTGTGACAAATGCTCGAAAATTAAGAGCTTGCTCTCAGGAAACATCATAAGCCTCCAGCTCTCCAGGGACCTTGGCACCATCACGGCTCCATAAATCAGAATCTTCCCGCTTAATTTTAATGTCTACGCTTTTTCATTAAAACCTGAAAGTTAATTTTCACTGGCAAGAGAAGGGATGACGATTCCCAGGTTTGGGAGGCGGTGGAAAGCGTCTGCCATTCTTCCTGGGCTCCCTCGCCACTGGAATGCTGCGTGGGGGGGATTCTCCACCTTCACAGGTCGTGACGGAAACTGGGGTCGCTTCCCATCAGGAAGGCTGAAAACGCTGGGGCTCACGTCACCTGGGCCCCAGAGGTCAGGTGTGCTCCCTGACTTTTCCCTGGGAGCTGGGATGGACAGCAAGGATGGCATGAGGACCTGGCCGTGGCGGTGGCTGTAAACTTGAGGTCCTAGAGCAGCAGGAGTACCGTGCTCTCAGTGACGTCAGTGCTGGTCACTCTGGTGGTGCCAACTGCAACACCAGGTGCTCTGGAGTGGCATCCCCACAGGGCCCGAGGCTGGGAATGGAGGGGAGGTTTCAGGGACTCTGACCCCACAGAGCCCCTTTCTAGTCAGAGTACCTTGTGCCTCTCTGGTGGCATGCACGACACCCTGCTTGAGGGTTCCTGAAGCCAACGGCATTGACAGGCCAAGGCCTCCGTCTCCACAAGTCCAGATTCACGGATCCCGCTGCCTGCTCAATGACTCTGCATCGGACACTTGGCTGGAATCTTTCCCCAAAACTCCCAATGGACACACCCAAATGCTCAAGCAGCAAATTCTAATATCGCAAACCCAGCACAGTGAATCTGAACTCCTCATCTCTCCCCAGTTTCCCATCCCCCCCACCCCGCCAGAGATGCTGCTTCCATCCTGCTTGTTTCTCAGGCCACAGACCTCGGAGTCACGCTTGCAGGAGATGCTCTCCACCACCCCAGGCAGTCTCTTGGGGCGTCCCGAGAACACTTGGCTCTCCTGACAGGGCAGGCACATGTGCCACAGCTGGACATGGCAGACAAGCCGGCTTTGCACGGGCCATTTGGTGCAGAGCTACTTCCGTCTGGAGAATTTTGTGTAGAGCATTTCTTTTGTGTGGAAAAATTCAGGAGGAATAAGTTTAAATTAAACATCTGTTTGAAGGCATCTGAGGCGGCTGGGACGTGCGGACGGTTCCAGAGGGAAGGCCGGCTTGGGGACGCAGCCGAGCATTCGGAATGGCGTCTGTATGAGAAACATCTGCTGAGTGGACACGAGCGGGCTGAGATGCTGAGTGGGGCCGTTTGCAACCCTGCAGGGCTGGGCGTGAGACGGGGCTCCAAGCTGTCAAGGATGAGGATGCTCGCATTCCAGGAGATGTGTGGTTGTCAAGGCAGGACCCAGGAAGAGCTGTCACCGGGGAAGGAGAGAAAACCAGAAATAGACCAGCTTCTCCTCAGCCCCCTCCAAACACAGGGAGGAGGGCACGAGAGAGACCGCAGGGCCACACGCCTTCAACTTCAGACCGTAGAGCTTCCGACTGGGCCAGGTGAGGTCCCCACACTCCAGAGAGAAGAGAAGAGAAAAGGGACGGACACCCAGCGAAGGGCCGTCTCTCCTGGGGTGGCGCCTGCTGCCAGGGTGGCCGAGCCCTGAAAAGGCAGGAAGAAAACGGTGTGAAGAAGCCGAGTTGCTCGGCATCGCCTTTGGTAGCTTCGCCAGGTCAGGGAGCTAAAACGCAGGCCCACAGCCGTCCACCCACGAGAGGCCCTGCGAGCCACACCTGGCTTCCTCTGTCCTCGGGCCTGAGGAAGTGCAAGGGCGAAAGGAAACCCCGGAGAAAAACAGTCAACAGAAGGAAACCCACAGCGACTTACAGAGGCTGAGATTTCAGACACGCACCTTAGAGTAAGGGTGATTAGTATCTCCAGGAGCATCAGGAACGACATACGGAAATCTGGCAGCAAACCCGAAACTGGGAAAGTAAATCATCAGACCATGATGGGACTTGGGAATAAACACCCACAAGTTCGGCACTGAGGCGGGCAAGCGGAATGGAAAGTGGGCAGATGGTCTGAAAACGCTCTGTGCAGACGAGGACTTCCAAATGGGCCCTTTAAACACGACAAGATGCTCAACCTCATTAATCATCAAGGGAACGGAAACTGAAGTCCCGAGAGGACAGAGCCACAATCCGACCAGAACAGCTAAAATTTAAAAACAGAAAACAGAAAACCCCCGACGATACCAGGTGGGGGGCGGCTGAAACCCTCGTACCCTGAGGATAGGAGATTGAATAGTCCAACCACTCAGCTGCTGAGCTTGGCTGCGTGGGTCCCCAAGGGCCCAGAAATTCCATCCTGGGGCACGCACAGCCCAAGTGCACACACGGGACGCTGTGGCAGCCGCCACGGGGACGTCCCCGCCCCCTGCCCCGCCAGCACATCAGCTGTAGAATGGGAAAGCTCAGTGGTACAGTCCTCACAGCTCCAGAGCGGGCGCCTTCTTGCTGGTCCAGCAACAGGGCGATTCTCTGAAAACGCTGAGCAAAGACAGCGCCTTCAGCGGAACACGCAGCATCTGGTTCCAGTGCACAGATTCGGGACCAGGCACACCTACTCTGCGGCTCTGGAACTGGGGAAGTGGGTGGAGCCGTGGGCGCTGGGAGACCGTGCCAGGGAGACGCAGAGTCAGGTGGTCGATGCCCAGACGCATTCCAGACCGGCAGCTCTCCACGTGCAAACTGTGGAGTGTTTGTTCCGAGCAGCCCTGACTAACACCAGCCTCATCTGCCCCTCTCTGGCTCTCTGTCCCAAGCCCCTGCCACCCCCTGGGTTTCTGCAGTGGCCTCCCACTGTGTTAGTCCCACCCCAGTGGTCCTACAGGTCCCTCGAAAACCTAAATCAAGTGCTCCGCGCCAGGCCCTGGCTGCCCTTTGGGCGCCGTTTCCCACGGCTGTCCCCCACCCCACCTGCAGTTTCTTTCTGCTCCCTGATCACCTTGGACCCTCCTTGCCTGGCGACCTGTGCATGCGCACTGGCCGTGCCCGGGACCTGGCCCGCTCTGTGCCCTGTTGGCCCCATGGCCGGATCTTCGTCGGGTCCTGGGGCATCTCCTTTTGGTCCTGCCTCGGCCTTCTGACCTCAAGCAGCCAGCCTGTCACTATCGGTCATTAATTCTCTGCACTCCCTGGCACCTCTCCCCCTCCTTTGTCCCGTTGTCTGCTGGTGGGGATGCAGCCCGCAGGAGAACACACCTTGTCTTACCCCTGTGTGATTCCTCGCACCTCAAACAGGGTTCCGCCTGTGCGTGAGCACCAGAACCAGGCGTGAGGTGACCAGAGCAAGTCTGGAACATGCTGCCCACTGTTGGTTCTCTCAGGGACCTCACCTGCTCTAGCATATTCATGTCTTGGAGACGTCCAGCAGCAGGAGAGGAGACCCTCGTCACCTTCCCTGAGCATGCCCCGCCTTTCCTGAACCCAGGACACACCTCCTGGCCCGCTTCAAGATGGCCACCTCCCCGGGGCATCCACTGCCTCATTCAGCGCCTCCACTGGCAGCAGTGGGCTGAGCACCGTACTCACGGGATCTCAGTCTCCATGACAACTGTACAGGCGGGGCATCCTCATGCCAGTTTTAGTAGGAGGAGACTGAACCAGGTGTCTCCCATGCCAGGTGGGGGACACCTGGTGAGGCTGGAATACCACTCTGCTTCCATCTCCCTCCACACTCTGCTCTTGGCCCCTCGGCTGGGTGACTCCCATGAGAAGTCTCAGCCCAGGGCAGAGTCTGGCGCCCCTGTCAGCTCCACCTGCCTGGGAGCAGAGGGCAGGATGCACGGCAGCAAGGGGGCTTCCCGGGGACGGTGGAAGCCAGCTCCACTGGGCACGCCTTCATCCTGGTCTCACTGCGGGTCATCGCCGGGGACACACCCCAGCCCATATTCAAATCAAAGCCTCGGAATCGCATTTTATGCAACTCTTGACTGAGCAGCCAGGAAAAGGTGGCAAGTGTTACCCAGTCCCCGGCCTCCCCAAGGGGATAATGTGTTAAACCAGCAGGGCACCCCCCAGGGTCTGCTTCATGCCACTCACCCGGGGCACTGCAGGACCTTTTCCCTCGCTTGGCTCTAACCCTGGCTGGGCACCAGCTCCTGCCAGTGTCGGCTCCAGCCCAGGTTTGGGCGGCGGCGGGAGCGCAAATGGCTCTCAGGTGCCGTTCCCAGTGGGAGCCACCTGGCGGCCAGGATGCAATTCTTCCCGGACTCGAGGATTCACGGGCGGTGGAAGTGGGGCCTCCCTTCTGTCCTCAAGCCTGTTCGTGTATGAACGCTCAGGGATGCGTGGGCTGTGGGTCCCCTTGAGTCTGACATGATGGCGGGAAGCAGAAATGTCCAAATCCTTCAAGAACGGCTGTGAACAGCATGGAATCCCAACACACCACAGCCCAGGTCCCTCGTCCAGGTCAACCGAGAAGAAGCTCCCGGGACCAGGGTGGCCCAGCTTCAGCGTCGCTGACACTGGGGGCGGATGCCGCTTTGCTGTGAGGGTCCCGCCTCTACCCACCAGATGCCAATAGCCCCTACTCCCCCCCACCACCACCACCACTCCACAACAAGCAGAAATATCTCCTGATGTCGCCAAATGTCTTTTGGACGCGGAGGCGAAATTGCTCCTGGTTGAGAACCAATGAACTAGAGCAGAGAGCGTTCCGCACCGTAGATGCTTTAAACGACGTGGAGACGGGTTCATCCGATAACACGGAATCACCCAGATGAAGCATTTCCCCTGAGGTGCTTACTTAGATATCGAAATAGTCACCTCCGCCGTCAGCAAACAGCTCTGAGAACTAAGCACCGCGCTGCTCCCAGCCGACGGCAGGTCTCTGCCACGCAGTCTAGCAGAGAGCCGGACGAGATGGACCAGTAATTGGCAAATCAATTACAAATAAAATAAATGGTGTGTCCCTCCCGTCCTGGCGGACACGCTGCCAGCTAGAGGGAGGTACTCCTCCTTTCCGCAATCTCGTTTGCGTGATGGATGTGTTTCGCCAGACCTTCCACCCACTGTCACCCCTCTCTATCTGAATTATCATAAATTTCAAATTAGTGGCGGTATGCCAATAAGTCTTTCCCTCTCTTCCAGTTTCCCGGAAAAACGAGCTGGACATGTCCTCTGCGTAGCTGGGAGCTCATGGCGCACCCAGCGTGGCCTCAGATGGTCCCCTCCCGGCAGCCTCCGGGCGGGGGAGGGAGGCAGCTCCCTGGCTCGCACTGTCAAGTTTGAAATCACAAAGGTTCCAGGGGTCTGGCATTTCGAGCCAGAGCTGACATTTCTGCCCTCCCTGTGGTTCATTAACACGGCGGCATGCCCTACTTTGGAAAACAATTTCCAAAGAAGCTCCTTGGCCTGTGCATCAGGGAAGGGCGTGGAAGGGAGGGGGAGGGGTGGTGCTGTTCCGACAAAACCCATTTCAGAGGGAAAAAGGTAATTTCGTGGTGAGCACTTAGAAAGACAGAGAGAACACTAAGCTCACGACTCTGAAGAGCTGTCTCAGATTCCATCCCAGGGGGAGCTGGGGTTGCCGAGAGAAAGAGAAGCCCCCACTCGCCCATCTGCCCCCATGCTCAGGGGCAGAGACAGTGGCCTCCAAGAGAGGGGAGTCTCAGAGCCCGCTGCCATCCGCCCCCCCCCTTGCTGCCATCTGCCCCCCTCTGTTGTCACCCTCCCCCTCCACTGCCATCCGCCCCTCCCGCCATGACCAGCTTTCAGCTGTGACGATTGCAGGGCCCTCCGCCCTGTCCCCATTCAGACTTTCCCCAGCAGCAGGTCAGATCTAAAAGCCTCAAATAGCGGCAGAGACAAAAATCGATGTTGCTGTCAAACACGGGAAATGCCAGCGTGTCAGGAGGCTCAGTGCGCACACGTGGCTCTGTCTTTTCATACCCTGTCACCTCTCATGAAGTGTCCTTGGGTTGCCCTTCACCCAAAGGAACTGGCATCCAAGCGTAAACAATCAGAAAATGAGGAAGAAAAGAACATTCTGAACTCCTGCTTGCCTCCCTTTTCAAGCGGGTCCTGCCCGTGACCCTGTCCCCAGAAGGCACCACGGGAGGTGACAGTCACCTCCCACTGGCACCGAGGCAAACGGAGGTTCAGTGGTCGAGGTTCTTTGAAAACAGGAAAATGTGTCATTCCTACTAGTTGGTCCGCTGTAGGGCCATTGATGCATGGAGGAGCGTGTCCAAGTCTAAGGGGTGGTAAGGGGACCTTCACTCTAGAAGCCCTGCTGCCCCAACCTGAGATGGCCGGAGGAGGAGGCCACCCTCACGCAGGTGGCACAAGGGAGGCGGCCTCTCCGTGAGTGAAATCGATTCTGCTCCGTATTCTAAGTCCTCAGTCGCTTGAGGAGCAATCTGTCCTGTTTCTGGCTGCAGGCGGGGGAAGGGCAGCTGCCGTGTTAAATAAGCCAGCAGCGGGAGAGCAAAGGTCATTGTCATCTGGCACCTAAACTCCTGGCACCCAGGCCCCAGCTGCCTGCGGACAGCTGTGGCAGGACGGAGAGGAGGGGTCTTTCCACAGGCTACTCCTCCCTGGCCCCAGCTGGGCCTGGCCCCTGCAGGAGTCTCGGGCTGAACTCTGAGCCCCACCCCCCAATTCTTACATTGACATCCTGACCCCTGGGGCCTCAGGACCGCCAGTATTGGGAGATAAGGCCTTTATAGAGATAACCAAGTTCACGTGAGTTCACTAGGGGGGCCTGAGTCCAGTCTGACTGGGGTCCATGTAAGAAGAGAGGACACGGACACACACAGAGGGACGACCACATGAGGACACAGGGAAGAGATGGCCGTCCATACGCCAGGGAGAGAGGCCTTGGGGGGACCAGCCTGTCTACCCCTGGGGCTCCCTCCAGGAGAGAGGGCCTTCTGTCACTGAAGTCACCTGGACTCTGGGACACCTCACGGCAGCCTGGGCACCAATACAGCTGGTTTACAGGTCGACCCACAGTCCAAGGTGGAGACCAGGGGTTGGCCACACAGCTGGTGACGAGTTAGCCACTCACAGCTCAGACAGCCAGCACCCGTGAAGCCCTGTCTTCTTTGACATTAATTTTTTAAAGAGGGTCAATGCTCACGAGACTGTGTATATCAGCCTCCCTGCTGGGCACGCCCATCGGCTTTCATGCCGACGTTCGACGGTGCCATCCGCATCTCGCTATGCATTCCAGAGGCGCCTCCATATCTGTCTCCTCACTGGGGTCCTTGTCAGCCTCTGCTGACTTCACCCGGTGCCCAGCGGGTGGGGGCTGTCCAGGGGGTCCCCGTGTTCTGCTTGTCCCTGGAGAGCGAGAAGGCAGCCTGGGAACTAGTCAGGAGGAGGGCCACTTCCCCTAATTCCTGTTTGATCCTCCCCCTAAAAAACCGACGGCTCCGTCCTGTCTGGGATCGAGGCATTCCAGGACAGTGCAGCTGCTGGGGGGTGGGGAGCGCTAGGGGTGAGGCAGGGCTGAGACGCCAGGAGAAGCTCACCTAGCCCTGAGAGCAAGAGGGTTAACTGGCTTGGGGCTGCTTTGAAAGAGGGTGCTCACCCACCCTGAAGACTGCGTGGGCTTAAGAACAGACACTGACGGAGGAGAGTCAACTGCCCGTAACCCCAATTACCCAGAAATAACATGACTCAGCAGATGCCTTTCAGGCCCGGGTCACATTTGTCCATGCTCAGCAGTTTCCGCTCAAAGCCAGGTGTTTACACCCATCACTGCCGTCCCGGACTTGACGGGAGCCAAACAGAGCCGTTGTCTCCGGCAGGGTTCTCCTGGAACTGTGTCCTCTGTGTGAACACGGGCATTGTGTCTGGGGAGGAGGGAAGTTCACGTGGGGCCCCCTGAAGGAGACAGGGTGCCAGGGACATGCCCACCTTGGCAGGACCTTGTCAGCGTCCTCCAGCAGCTCCTGGGCACCAGAGAGTCCCGGTGTCCCCAGCTGATCATAAACAGTGGCCCAGCTGGGATTGGGCACAGTTCCTCCTGACCCATCTCCCCAAGCAAGCCCTTTTTCAACCTGTCTTCTCTTGACTTCCCAGAACCAGAGAGAGGAGCAGAACGAGACATCACCCGTGGGCAGGCCAGGAGCGACCGGGGGTGGGCACTTGACCTTGAGGCTCTGTCTTTGACAGAATGGAGCTCCCAGTCTGCAGGATGCTCGCTGCACCAGCCATTGGCCCGAAAGTTGCCACTTCCTGCAAGAGATCCATCTCTGAGGGATGCGCCCGTTTGGATGGAGATGAGACTAAATGAAAAGTGCTGAGTGGATGATGTTTAAACGCAGCAAAGTAGGTCGATTCGATATTGTCTGCAATAATGAACTTGCGTCTAATCAACATATCATGAGCAAAATTATCTGGGAAAGCACAGCAAGTTATTGCTGCTGCACTTGGTTATTTGGCTACTTAATCTTCTAAGATAGACACATAATAAAATGATTTTGCACATGGTTAGAACTAATTTTTCGACAGTTGCACAAGTGTGTTTAACTGTATGTTAATAACGCATCGGGCTGTATCTGGGGGGGACACGTTTCCGACTTTGCACTCGGTGATGTTGGGTCACCCTGGGTCCTCACACCCAGACGCATCGTGGTGTTTAGTGGAAGTGCTTGGAATTAAGTGTGGGAGTGGGCCTGCTGCCTGCGTCACCGGCAGTCCCCAGGACAAGGAAGGGCTCTTTGTTGGTATTGGGTGGCTGTTCCCTGATGTGAAACCGCTTTCAAAAATTCGTAGACAACCTGCCGACCTGGGGAAAAACCACCAGTGGGTCCTGTGCTGGGAAGAGAGAGGTTCCGGCCAAGCCGCATCCTTATTGGGGTCCCTTGGAACCCATGCAAACCTCAGAGGGTGAGTCTGAGCAAAGCGAGGAGGACACAGAGCCAGAGTCCCCCTGCCCAAGCGCTTGCGCCCGAATCCCGGAGCTGTCTCCCCAGGCCAAGGAAGCGGGGGCACTGGCCCTGCTTACATGGCAGCCCCCACTCTGGGAAGCACGAAAGCTGTAAGCACCTGGTGCAGGTGAGTGCCCCAACCAACATGGGTCCTCTGGGTTGTCATTGTTGCCGTTGGCATCACCGCCGTTGTCACCATCGTTGGCATCCACACCGCCACCATGCTTGTCATCATCATCGTCCTCATAGTCATCATCATCACTGAGGTCAGAGAGGGGGCACCTCCACATCAAAGGTGCATTTGACCCACGGAACTTGGTGCCTTTTCTTCAACCAAAGCCAAACAACCAGGCGGATCTGCCCCCAGATGGGCTGGAATCTGGCACCGCTCTGCAGGATGGGCTCTGCCTTCCGGTGCTGTGGCTTCTCACCCCCTGACAGGTAGAGAGGCCCCTGGGTCTGTGAGTCCTGAGAGCAAGCAGAGGAGACCGGCTGACCAGGTTGGGGGATGGGAGCCTGGGGATGGGCAGTTCAGGCCACACACCTGAGCCTGTGATGATGCCCGGACCCCGGACTGCAGCCAGTATTGCCCAGTGGTCCCAGGTCCCAAGATGAATGGGGCCGGACCCATGCTCGCCCTGCGCCTGTGGCTCTGCTCTCCCTGTGACAGTGACCTTCACGGTTTAATCAGTCAGTGGCAGAAAGCCAGATTGCTCCCAAGTACAGCATAATGTCAGATCGGTTTCAGGAATTTTCTGGGTGTTTTTATCTTTGCAGCAATGCCGTAACGACCCTTGCAGCAGCTGGCTGGGCCGTGGAGCCGCTGCTTCGGAGCGGCTCATTAGGGTGTAATGGCATTTCTGAGAGTAGACGCTCACCAGAGCAGCCGGCAGTAGCCGGCGCAGCCACCACCCGATGTACGTCCCTCGTCAACGGCCCGGCTGGCACATGACAGCCAGGGACCACCCTGCACAGGCTGCTCCAGAGCCGGAGAGGGGCCGCGGGCGCTGTTCTCCAGGGGAGAGGCTGGGGGCGACTTCTGGGTGTGTGCGGACAAACGGAGGAGCCCAACGGTGGTGGCGGGGTGGGTCGGGGTGACTGACAGCCCTCTCCCCAATTTATACTGAGCATAAACTCTGCCCCTGATGTCCATTGTATTTCTCAGGATGAAGGCTGGCGGGAGAGGTGCCTTGGGGGGGCAGGCAATTCCTCCTTTCAGTGTGAACCTAACCTGTGAACAGCCTCGCGGCCTCGGAGAACTTAACCTTTTAGAGCCTCACCCTTTTCTTAGTGGGTCGGTGTGACCGAGCATCTCACGGCCTCACTCGGTGCGCAGCGAACCGTCCTCCACAGTGCACTGATGCTCCCTGAGTTCCGTGGGCTGGCTGGGCTCCACGGGTGGGGTTTGTTTGGTGTCTCTTGTGGTTAGATTCACATCGCGGCTGTGCCTAAGACCACATCAAGGCTGGCTAGGTTGGAAGGTCCCTCCCATCTCGGGCCCAGGCGGGGATGTCTGGTGAGGCCACCCTGTCCCACACGCTGTCCAGGAGCTGGCCTGGGCGTCCTCACAGCATGAACACAGCAGAGCAGCTGGCTGTGACGTAGCAGGTGGCTTTCCACAGACCGAGCACACTCAGGGGGTGGAGACAGGTGCCAGTGTCCAAAGGGCCAGAGAGACACCGAATCAACTCTGCTGCCACATGCTAGACACACAGTCACTGAGTCCACTCAGAGCCATGTGCAGGGGCTGGGCCCCCGTCTGTCTGTGGGAGGAGTGGCAGAGAATCTGGGGCCACCTCTAATCTTCCGGCAGCTGAGAAAACGACATTTAGATCCAAGGGCCCCCAGAGGAGCTGAATGAGGAGAAAACTGTAAACATCTTGCCGAGTGCCTGGAACAACAGACGTGCAGCAAAAACCTGCTCTGATCTCCTCTCGCCCTGGACCCGCCCCCAGGCCTAGAAACGGACCTTCCACAGCCTCTGGGCCTAGGGACACCTGTTCCAGACCTCCCCACCTGTTGGCCAAGGTGTGGGCACATCGGACCACCAGGTCTTTAGATTCAGATTGTCATCCTCAGCCCTGGGTGTACCGTGAGAACTATTGTCCTGAGCCTCAGGGCTCGAACTTGGCTGTTTCATTGGACAGGGGAGCGCCAGGTTCTGAGATGCTCACGGGCACCCTTGAAGACTGTACCAGGAGAGGTGGCAGGTGACCTATCCCGAAATCCACCTGGCTTGATGTTCAGGTCAGCCCTGGGCAGGCCAAACAGGGGTCCCAGGGGTTGGGAGACTGGAAAAGTGCCTTTGGTGAGCAGGGGTCACCCCTTTGCCCGAGGCCTGGGTGGGAAGAGGAGACTCGAGAGGGAAACAGCTGAGCCCTGTGGGAACAGTGATGGGGGCCTGTGGAAGGGCCTGCGGTGGATCCCAGCCTCCAGCCTTTGGTCGGTGCCCTTGGCCAGTGAACAGTCTGACCCCTGAGGACAGTCTCCTCTGTTCTCTACATTTTGACGGAACTGACGGGACAATGGGGGACCGTACTACCCCTCGCCTACGACTCCACTTGCTGTGGTTCCAGTTACCGGAGGTCTACGGCCGTCTGAAAATTCCAGAAACCAACACCGCAGATGTTTTCAATCTCACGCCATTCTGAGCGGTGCCGTGCAATCTCGCGCTGTTCCGCTGTTTCCCACCAAGGACGTGATCACCCCTCTGTCCAGCGTCCCCACGCTGTAGACGGTCCTGCCCATCAGCACTTAGCAGCCTCTCGGGGATCAGATCGACGGCTGTCACAGTATCTCAGTGCTTGGGCCAAAGTCGCCCTGATTTTACTCAATAATGCCACATTCATGCAACATTTATTGCTGTGTAGCGCTGTGGGTGTTCTGTTTTATTATTGTTGCTGTTGATCTCACTGTGCCTGATTCATAAATCAAGCATTCCCACAGGTGTATGTGTAGAGGGAAGACATGGTCTTCATGGGGTTGGGTGCTACCCGCAGTCTCAGGCACCCACGGTATCCCCACGAATGGAGGGGGGGCAATCTATGCATCTGTCCTGGAGGGAAACTATCTCCCCGACAGGCTCAGAGTGCCAGCCTCCCCGAGAACCCACCCTAAGAGAGAGGCCTTGGGGTAGGCAGGTGGGCACTCTTCTCTCTGTTCCAGTGAAATGGCTGGTGCCAAGGCACCTGCAGTGCTGATGCTCTGGTTGCATCGTGGTGCTTCAATCACAGGTTGGCTTGACCAGGGACCAGAACCTGGTCTGGTCTGGTTTGGTTTTCTGGGCTGCTCGAAGCCTCACTGCCAGATCAGGTGCATTTCCCCCCCTCAAGCCTCACTGCCACCAGGCAGAAGCCAGTCACTTACAGCATCTGCCAGTCTGTGTCTCTGCCAAGGCCACACCACAGCCGTGCCTCCGCCTTGTCCTCGGGGGACCCGTGGCCTTCCCCCCTGTTTTCTCCAGCAGCCCCGAAGGTGACTCGGTCCTCTCAGGCCAGAGCAAACGGAGCAAAGCCCACAAGCTGAATTTCTCCTCGCAGGTCACAGGCGGAGAAAGCGGCAGGTGAAGCTTCCAGGGCGGGCTTCTGCTCGGATTTCCCTGGCTTGGGCCGGTCTTCACAGGAGCTCAGAAACATTTTCTAAAAGAAAAGAAGAGGTTGGTCTTTGTTGAGATTTTCGTGTACTCTCATGAGACACACCTGCTGAGTGAAATACCGGATGCGCCTCTGTGCCGCACCTCAAAACCCCGCTTCCGACCGGGCTTGTGGCCGGCTGGTTGCTGTGGAGCACCGAGCCGGAGGGGAGCCCAAAGGCCCCACGCGCTCCACCCACGCACGAAGGTTGATGCGGCGGTTCTCTGGGTCATGGCCTCCGGAACCCTCTATGTTTTTAACAGTATCGAGGGCCGCAAGGGGCTTTGATTTAGGTCAACCATATTGACCATATCGGAAGTTAAAGCGGAGAAAAATCTAAACTACTTATTATCTCATTAACTAGAATAAGCTTACTACATAGTAATATAAAGGTTTTCATAAAATAACTATTTTATAAAAAAAAAAAATTAGCGACAAGAGAGGCATTATTTCACAGATGCTGCAAATCTCTCTGACCTCCGGCCTTCATAGGAGACAGCTCAGCTGCTCCCTCAGTCAGCCAATTGTGACCCTACGTGTCCCGTGACCTGGGGAAACCCTGACACTCACCCACGAGAGGGGGCGAGTGGGAAAGGCAGCACCATCTTGGCGACCTGATGAGCGTGGCTTTGACCCCAAAGATTCCTAGGAGGGCGTGGGGGGTTCCCAGGAGTCCCTGGACCAGTTTCTGGGATCGTGGCTCCGTGCAGTTTTCAGGCATAAACAGCTCATCCCCGGAGGAGACCAAGCCTTTGAGACCCGGGGTGTAAACCCCCGCGCTAGGTCGCAGCAGCCCCTCACCTCTAGGGTGGGACAGGCGCCCGCTTTCAGTCGTTATGAAGGTGGGCATGACATGAATACAGTGGGAACACAGCACCTGGGGGCTTCCGCCCGGTGCAGTCGCTTTCACGACCCCCCCTGCGAGGGAGGGGACCTATCTGATTGGAAATTTGGGAGAAAAAACTGAGACCGCTCCTTTAAAAGCCCATTTTCCCCGCTGTCCTCTCAGGTCCTACGTGGGGTGTCCTGGGTGGGATGGGGGCTGTCAGCTCAGGGGGCTCACACGCTGGGGGCTGCACCATCCCATCTGACCTCTACCAACGGGGGCTCCTAGGTGCGCCTCCTTCAGGGGTTTCTCTGTGTTTCACTTCAGTGTGGTCAGGACCTGGGGGAGGTAAATGCAGTCATAACAGGGCCCCCGAACACCCCAACAGCTGTCACCACCCTGTCCCCCGCCACCACCACCGTCACCGAGAACTCTAGGGCCATTCAGTTTTGTGAAACTTGTTACTGTGGCCGTCAAGAAGCAGGCGCACATGCATGCACACGCATGCACACATCTGCCCTCACCGTGTCTGCAGCGTAGGCTTTCACGCCTATTTCAAATTGCACGAAAATAGAACTCTTTAAAATGCCCCCATAACCTGGGCGTCAGCAGCTGGATTCAGGATGGAGGGACCAAGAGTGAATTGTGATTTGGCATTTCAGTGCCCAGTCCCAAGGCGGGGAAGTTAACACCGGTTCATTATGTGCCGGGTGACATCCGTCGGCAGCCAGACTGGGAACGGAACGAGCTCCTTCCTGCGTGTGAGGAACTGGCGGACAACAACTGAAGACACTGCCCGCCTTTCAGTGAGTCTCTTGTTCGTTCCTCATGGTCACTGTACTCAGGGAAAGGCTCCTGTGGGCGGGTCTGCCGCAGCCGCCCCACACCAGCCTCAGGGCCCCGCCCCGGAGCCCGGCCGCCCTCACCCGACCTCCGCAGTCTTGGTTCCGGACCAAAACCCAGGGCTGCCTCCTGTGAGCCCACGGCCAGCTCTTCATGGGCCTCGTCTCTGGAGCTGTGACCCTCTGGCTTCTCCGGCCGCTCAGAACACTCGACCCTGGTGGATGCCGTTGGACAAAGGTCGGATTTGGTGGCAGAGGCATCTGAACGCCTTAATCCAGGCAGGTGGCTCCCAGGTCACAGTCCTAGCCGCTTTTGTCTCCCTGCCCTCCTGCCCCTGGTTGGGGAGTCATTGCTATGTTAACTCATTTGGGTTACTAGGGTGCCAGTTGGGCTCCCTCACTTGGGGGACAGTTAAGAGTGCCCTCATTATACCTATCACCAGAAACTTCGTTGGGGCTTAAATAATGAGACCCACTTAGTGACATGGAGCCAACTGACTTTCTGTTTGTGCCCAAGAAATGATGTCCCCCTGTGGTCAGACCCTGCTTGAGAAAGAGACTCACTCCGCCTGGACCCCAGGGAAAGGGGGACAAACGGTATTCGGGGTCGTGTGCAGTTCTCATTGGATACCCTTCACAATACGATTTCCATAGTCCGGCCCTACCCCTGCTGGGATGCTTGCCACCCTCAGCACCCCCAAAGCCTCCACTGTTCATGTATTGTTCCAGAAAACACTTCTGGTGTGGCAGCCCTCTCCAAGGTCACCTTGCAGGGGAGAAGCCAGGGGATGTGCCCATGGAGGTGACCAAGGGTGACAGGTTATAGCCTGTGTGGATGATCTGCCTACAGATCCCTGAGGAGCTGGGGGCAGGGAGGCGACCCCGACAGGAGGGGCTGGCTTGGCCATGACACTCCTGGCTACAGCCCTTCCTCACTCTGCTGCCAGCCCACCCCAGAGCTGCCAGCCACAGGGCTCACGCCCAGGTCTTCAAGGGTTCATTGCCAAACCTCACCTAGGTCCAGCCTTTGCCTTCTCACAGAATCATCAAGGTTGACCCTGACGGTTGAACTCTCCTTCAAGGAATAAGAAAGGTTGTAGTCTCAGTCCTCTGACTCACGGGCCCTGGCTCTGCACTGTGAGCCACCCACGTCGGTTGGTGGGTGGGGGACGGTGGGGGAAGGAAGTCCGTGCACAGAGCAGAGCCGAGACCCCACAGAGGACAGAGCCGTCCCCACAGGTCTCAGCCTGCGGTGGTCCCATCCAACACTGCCATGGCTCATGTTCTCTTCTCCTTATTCAGATGACCTTGCCTGTTTCAAATGCACGTTCCCACAAGAAAAGCTCGCTTTTTTCAACCTCTTATCCATCACTTACACCTTCATGTGCACGGGGAGCCTCAGGGAGAAATTTCAAGATCAGAGAGACCTAGGAGGGCACCGGGCTGCTTACGGAACTAAAAGGGGGCAGCAGGTGAGGGAACAAGCAAATGAGGCCGACACTGGACACCAAGGCGTGAATCCCCAGCTCACCGGTGTCGCCTGAGGGTCTTGGTGGAAATGCCCGTGTGGAGAGTTTGCTGGTACCAGATGCACAAGGCCGGCTTGTCCGGTGTCTCACCCTCAGGTCCGGACTCAGAGGTCACGCTGCTGAATGCCGAGGAAGAGGCTGTCCAATGTCATTTAGGATCTTGTTTGGATTTTTTGGAGTGCTAAACAATAATTGACTCCCCAGACACTGAGCAGAAGCTGACCGCACATGGCGAAATCATTTCTTGGTCATAAACTGAAAAGTTAATTGGCTTCATTTCTTTAAATAGATTCAATTATTTAGGCAACAATGAATCTTCCAGTGGTACTTACAAGTCGGGGATGACTATGGGAGATGCGGGGTTGAAGCATGCTACCCAAAGGCCTTTGCAAACAGCCACCGAGGGGCCCGAAGATCGGAAAGGGATTTATTTGTGCTTATAAAATATAAAAACTGCCCTCCGTGGCGTGATTAGATTCGATGCAATCAGCTTATTAAAAATTAACACGGCCAAGGAATGATGCCCACATCTACGGTGGATTTTGGTGTTGTTCAGAGACCAGCAGGGGCTGGCGAGTGGAGAGTTTCGGGTCTAGAGCCCATTATCGATGCAGCGCCTGAGACAAAGCAGCTAAACCCCGCCTGGGGGGCATCTTTGCTCCCACTCACTGCCCAGTGACACTCCCCCACCTCAGCGGGGACCATGATCAGGCTCTCAATGAAAAGGTTAAGTCCTAAACTCACAGAGGGGCCACAGAGTCATGGCTTCCTCCCACACAACAGACATCTGTGGCTTTGGGTCATTCTTCCCCCTTACCGCATCCTTTGTCCCCTCCAGCTTCGCCCCCGACTCCGGCTGTTAATCAGTCCCAGAGCAAAGCGTCGGTACTTAGCTGAGACTCTGCCCTAACCTCCAACCCATTGCCTGTCACTTTAATAAAAGTTGCTTCAAATTGCCCTGACCCTGTACCTCGGGCACGCTATGGTCTCACATGCTTCCACTGGTGTGTGTGAATCACCTGCCGAAAGAACATGCTTAGAAGCACAACTGAGTCATTAACCTTAAGCCAGAATTTCACTAAAGTGGAGATATTTGAAACAGCAGGGTTAGGTGGGTTAATTAGGAGGCAATACCTTTCTTTTCCTTCCAGCAAATGAAGACAAGAGAGGAGATCAGCGATGGGTGGCGGCCACTGGCACCCTTCAAAGTATTGGCGGAGGGTGTTCACCTTGCAGGCTGGATTTTTCTCTGATGCCACCAGAAAAAAGACACACACCTCATCATTAGGTCCCGCAGAGACTCACCCTCAACACAAGAGAGGGTGCAGCGCCATCACCCTTTGGGGACCGTGTGAGCTATTCCGGGAGAGGAGGGACATTAGTGACACCGAGGAGCTGTCCAGCATCCCGGTGCTGAAAACATGGAGGCCCGAAGACACCGGGTATGTCTGAACATCCGCATGCACTGCCCTTGTTTTTTCTCCAGGGTCCAGAGGGGACCACATGGAAGAGCAGACAGTTTGAAGCAATGTGTTGAATGCACTTCTGAGAAAAGGACTACGAGTTCACCGTAATTTTTTTGCTGGGAATGCTGTGAATCATTGGCCACCATACCTACGATGTAGGCTGATGGACAAAGCATCGGAACCCACCTTACAGGAGGGCACAGTCTGCAATGATTTAAATAGACTGAGAGGATAAGAAAACTATCGGTACCTCGTGTTCTCATCCCAGGACCCCCTCCCTTGCCCATGTGTGACTCTCCATTGATCTGAGCTTTGTCTCCCTCTAGCCTCATCCCCTGTCACGGACGGATCTCCTCTCCAAACAATTTCAGGATGACATCATCATTTCCCCCATTCATGCAGCGTGCCTATACACTCTTAGACTTTTCAAAAAAAAAAAAAAACCCTTTGACAAGCTAGTGTAAATATAGAATTAATTAAATCTATCTACGCTTAAGTCTTCTCTGAATTAACTTATGAAATGTTTGCCAGTAATTTTATTAACATGTAACTCTGAAGATAATGAGTCAGTTTAAGGTTGTTTAATTACTGGCAGAGTCTCGGTATTTACTCTACCGTCGCTTCCGCGCTCTGGTCTCCTGTGTGCTGCGTCGCCTGGGGCGCTCGTGCCCAGCCCGTTCAGATCTCTCGTTCGGATCGTCATTTCCACCTGAAAGGGTGAAACCTGTTGAACAGGCGGAGTCACTGACTCTTGACTGGATGGGCAGCTTGGGCACCTCTGCACTGATAGAGGAGCCACTGATGATGACTAATTGATCACCATCTCAACGAGCTGTGAAGCTGAGGTGGGTGAGAGCGCGTCATGGAAGCCGAGCCCCTGGCCCCCTTCCTGCGCAGGTAACATAGGGTGAGGCTCCGTCACCAACTTCTAACTCTCTGTGGAACCCGAAGGGCCCATCAGGAGCTGGACCCCCACAGCCGAGAGCCCGCAGCCCTCCAACTTTTCACCGAGCGCGGCGCAGTCCTGTTGAGTGGCCTTTGCTGAGTGTGCACGTGGCCATTCCACCCTGGCGTGGGCAGAGGTAGCTGCCCCTCTCAGAGCCACCTCCGAGCTGTGAGCTCTCCTCCAACTGTCTCCTACCAAGTCTCCTCTGCTGCCGGAGGGCAGAGCGCTGTCTGCCTGGGGGGAAGCCTTTCCTGTGTGATCTCGCACAGTAAGGGGCATCAGACATGGCTACCCCGCCCTTTGGAAATGCTTCTACTCCACCTTATGGTGAAAAACAGACCTTGATCTCATGACAAGGCCCCTCAGGAGACTGCCATGAGTGGCCAGGGTGGCCCTGGAGTGAGGGGGCAAGGCTGTGAGGGGACACTTCAGCAAGGCACGGGGCTGCCCCCTTCTTGAATGGAGCAGCTTAGAGGGGGCAGAGTTGAACTGGGGTGCTGAGGGCTGGGTGTGCCAGATGTAAATTAGTGTAGCTTTTGTGATGCCCAGTCCTGAGCCCCTGTAGCACGTCAGGCAGGACTGGCCACGATGGGGGTGGTGTGTGTGTCTGTGTGTGTTTGTGTTGGTGTGTATCTGGGTATGTCTCTGTGTGTGGTGGGGCATGTGCACAGGGGTACGTGTGTGTGTGTGTGTGTGTGTAAGGAAGTATCGCGTGCAGTTCCAGAATCCCTGGGGCTTACCTCTTGGGGAAAGTAGATCCACATACATTACCAACTAGGGAGGAGCGGAAGACCAGCTATAAGTGAGGGCAAAGCTAAGTGGTCCACACTTGGGGCTTTGGGATCCAGAGAAAGTCCTCCTCACTTGGGGTTCCCTGTACAGTAACACGGAAAGGGCTTTGGGGACCTGAGGAGGGTACTGTCCCAGTAGAGAAAATGGGAGGAGACGGCAGCTTGGGAGTTGGGTAAGCGCTTCTGCTGGGAGCCCCTCTGAGGCTCCAGGCGCAGCCACTGTGGGAAACAGAGATGCTGTTAATGGTCACTCCCAGACCGCTGGGCAGGGGGCTTGCTCGAGTTTAACCTCTGCCGGGACAGGTGGCCTCCAGGTCCCCCTGTCAGGAGACGGGCTGGAGTGGTCCCCAGCCTGCTCACCTGCCCCGCTCTCTGCTTGATGGAAGAATCTACTGCGGTGCTGCCCTGGGCCCCTCTTCCCACCGGGGACCCTGGGGTGCCCCCAGCTCTCCAAGACAAGGAGAAAGACAGGCAAAGCCATGAAAGAGGCAGACTGTTCCTTTTTTACAGGAAGACATACAGCCCCATGACCCTGAGAACCAGACTTAGGGGTGCCCAAATGTAACGCAAAACGCTGAGATTTGTGAAATGCAGCTAAGGGTTCTTCCTGCTCAGAAACCGGGAGGGCAAATGTCACGCTCCGGGAAATTGGCAGGTGGATTGAGGGATCGGAAAAGGGCTTCTTCACTTGGGTGAGCACAGCCACTCTGCCTGGGGTGAGTGTCAGAAGCTGCAAGCTTGGACTCTCCGGAGACTGGCAGAGAGGCCTGAAACAGGCACTGGGGGCCTTGGGGACAATGGGCAACTGCAGTCATTAAAGCCACATCCAGCAAAGGGTGGGGGTAGGGGAAATGGATGGTTTTAATACCCCCCTCTCATTTTTAATAACAGCGGCGTCGCCTTCGCAATATTAGCCCCGTTAATTCTCACCCCCACTCCATTGCTTTGCTTTCAGGCGCGCGTGCTGTAATTTCCAATTTAATTAGTTGCCGTTCTGTTTGATGGCAACAGGTCCTGCTTTATCTTCCCAGCTAATACTGCTAATTGTTTATCCAGCCTTCAGTAATATCTCATTAGCTTTATAGGCTCTCGTTTCCACATCAGCTACGGAATCCATTTTCTGCAAATCTGGAGCGGTTGGGGCTCGGGAATGTTTTCTTTCAGAAACCCAACAAAACCCACCAGAAACAAGAACAAGCACCTGGCGGGTTGGATGAGCCTGCTATCATTTTTGGCGGCGGTGCTCCTCGTGGAAATAATGCGTGAAAACGATCTTTCCTTTAATTTTTTTTTTTAAAGAAGGATCCAGTGAAGCCATCCATCACTTTTATAACGGCCATATCCATACGGCCTTATGGGTGCGCAGATAAAAGATGAGGCGCGTGTGCAAGGCGTTGGAGGCGCCACACACCGGGCCCGTCCGTGACTCACCGTGATATAAGGAGTTGTCACCCAGATGGTCTTTATCGCATCGGTCTTGGTTTCTGCTCCGTGAGAGGATGGGACATCTCGGAGATAACAGCGCATGATTTATCTGTAGTCCACCGTCACCTCATCTACACGACTGACACCTGATCTAGTTTCCTTCCTCCCCCCCCCGTCCTGCCCCTGCCCACTTTGATCCAATGTGCAAAATGTCAGCCCTGCGTGCACCTGCCCGCCTGCCCGTGCTCCAGAGTTGGCCTCTTGGTGGCCTCTCTGGTCCCTGATGTTTAAGACCAAAAAAAAAAAAGAAAAAAGATACATTCTTTCCCTCCCCACTCCCCCCACCACCACTCTGGGACCGTGTGGAGTGACTGCCCCCCCTTTTCAGGGCAGCAGACAGCAAGTACCGAGCTCCATTCTTTGTCACGAGCACAAGAGAGCTTGCTCACGGAATGTCCCTGCTCACAGCGGTGTGGCTCCCTTTGCCGGGTCTCTGGGCACACAGTGGTGCGTGCTTCTGCTTTCCAAGGGACCAGAGCATCAGACTCTCTGTCTGGGGGAATGGGCGGTCCTGCTCGCCAGCCTGGTCCCCACAGGGAATGCGCTGTTCCTCGGCCGTGCTGTAGCTCCCGAAATACCCAGAGCTGCCCCTCAGCCACGGGCTAAACCGGACCGGGCAGGAGGTTAGCGGTATCCAGCAAAAGGGTGCAGGACCTGATGAGCGGGACTGAACATGCAGGGGATCTGGCTCTGGCTGCTTACCCGTGGCCATGGCAACGCGAGGGGTGTCTGAGAGTCAGCCATGGAGGTCCTGCTTTGAGCAGCAAGGGGGACTCGAGAGATGAGGTTGCACTTCAGTTGGACATAAGAGAGGAGAGATGATGACCTTGAACTTCTCTTGATTGCCCATTACCTAGTCAGCTTGGGCAAAGGACGGCGTCCATGACCAGCAAGCATTTGAGGAGGGCCCAGATGACCGAGGCACCCTTGTAAGTCACCCTCGCTCCCTATGTCCCATTCTGGAAACTTCTCCCCAGACCGTGTCCAGTCACTGGTTCTGCATGGTGCTGATTGCCAGTCCCTCAGGAGCGTGAGGAATCACAGGGGTGAGAAGGGCATTCACTCCCAAACACACCCACATCGCCCTGGCTTCAGGTGCCTGTGGGGTCACCAGGGACCACAGCCTCCCTGCTCTCCGGATGACAAGTCAAAAGTGGCCAGGGCATCGGCTGAGGTCCTCTTAGACACTTCGACAACCTCAATGGGGCCAGACGCCCCCCTTGGGGACCCAGGGAGCCGAGAGAAGAGCTGGATGAAGAGGCCTGTGGTCCTGCACTCTTCCCGCCCTTGGAAACGACACGCGCGACTCCATTCCGCAAATATTTTCAAGCCTTGACCGCGGTCCAACGAAAGCTGCACCCTGGGCGCTTTCAGGCCGAAGCAGCAGGAGCCTGACTCAAAATAGTTCCAGCCGCAGTGAGGTCAGCGGGCTACTGTCGTTAAGTGGTTTCTGTGACTGAGATGTCCTGGCCTTAGGGGCTCCTGCCCTGGAGTCGGGTGTCCGGGTTTTCTTAATTTCTCCTCCCCTCCCCTCTTCATTCCCACCTGTCCCTTCCCCCACCCCTCTGTTTGGTCCTCCTCAGTCTCTTGCTTTCTCTCCTTCTGGGAAAGGAGGGGCGGTGGGAAAGGGGCGGTGTAGAAAATTGCAGAGATGGTGGCAGAAGCAGAACCAGGCCTCTCCAGGTTGCGTGCCTTTGTCTCCCTGGAGATGACGCAGGGGCGTGAGCCCAGCTGTGGCAGGGCTGCTCTGGCTCCTGTTTCAACAGACGATGGAAGGGGGGTGAGGAAGCAGGGATGCTCATCCACACCCAGGCCAGAGGGATGGCACCTGGACCGGCTGCCAAGCTGCGGAGGGGCCCAGGGGGCTGCAGCCCGTGTTTTCCGGGTACAGACGGCGGGGTGTCCTTACAGGACAGGCGTGGGGCGTGGAAGAGGAGAAGAGTTGGAAATGGTGCCCTTCGGCCAGGGAACTACAAGTGTGACGTTTCTATCAACTTTGTACCAACTACGAACTTTGGACAAAGTATATCATACCGTGTCTGTTATCAGCACCTGCCTTTCATCCCTCCGCCAACACAGAGACGGATAGATGGGTAGATGTTAGACGGACAGATAGATAGACAGATGACGGACAGGCACAGAGGCAGACAGAAGTACAAATACAAACCGAGGCACAGGTGTGTGTGCACAGGTAGACGCAGATGTGAGAAGGGTGAGCACACAGGTACAGGCCCAGGTGTTGATGCAGACAGAGGTAGGTGTGGGTATGGTGTATACATTAATTATGCTTTCCATAATGTTTTAAAATAAATATCATGTAATTTTCTCCATAAAGTTTCTGTACTTCTTCCATGAGATGCATTCCTCCGGTGATTTCCCATTTACGAAAGCCACAGAAGCATAAATCACATTTTATTTTCATTGCAGATGTGCAGTTTCGAGATCGTTTTTCTCTGTGATATCCTTGCATGTGTTCGTTTGTCCGAGGAACGCGCATTGATCTGTACTGTGCGTTGGAAACCTCCAAGGGCTGGGACTCCACAGATGCTCAGGACAGCCTTGACACGCCCACCCCCCCCCAGGAGCTGACCTTCCTCCAGGGGAAGTGGGGACGGCAGCAAACTAGTACATGTGTGGAGAAAAGAAAGCCAGACTAGGGGGCAGGGAGTGGGCCCTCCAAGACCTCCATCGGGACGGCTGCTCCCGAGATGCAGCCACCGAGCAGCCGTGAGGAAGGAGGGGGGAGCCTCCAGGTACCTGGCCGAGGTCACTGCCCACAGATACCAGGTGTGCATGAGTGAGGGGTCGTGAGGAAGGAGATGGGTTTGGGTGGCTATCGGGGGGACCATGTGAAGCTTCCCCAGATCTGACAGGGCTGGCTTCTTCTTGTGTTTGCTCCGAGGTCAGAACCCCTTCGGCCAAGGACCCCCCAGGACCTTGGTCACCATCATTCCTGTGCCTGTTCTATTATGTTGGACGCACACATCACTAGCTGGTGATGCTCGGTGCCTGTCCTAACTATTTATTAGCTGGAATCTTTCCTGAGAAAGATGCTCCCTCTCATCAAAAGGATAGCCAAAGGAATGCCCGATTGTTTCCCTTTATGAACAGTTCTCAAAATAATGACTTGGTTCACTGACGCAATTTTTACATGTTTGTTGATTACTGTTGTTATTCTTTTTTTAGAAAAGATTTTCTTTATTTTTAGAGAGGGGATGGGGAGGGGCACTGGAGGGGGAGGGACATCGATGTGCGAGAGACACACAGATCAGTCGCCTCTCGTCGGCATCCCGACCAGGCACCGAACCCGCAACCCAGACAGGTGCCCTGACCTAGAATCGAACCAGCTGCCTTCCACTCGGCTGGACGATGCCCCACCCACCGAGCCACACCAGTCGGGGCTGCTGTTATTTTTAATGACAATCAAACTGTTCCCATCATCGGCCAATGGAAATCTCTCTGCGTTTTTCAGTGGAGGTCTGTCTCTGTTTATTGTCCTTTTCAGTGTCATCGTGGGGCCCCACGCGGCCTTGGTAGCCTCCTGCCTCCTCTGCGCAGCTCCAACGAGGTGTTTGAGCCATGCCCTCGCTCGCACCTGAAACAAACCATTTATCCAGGAGCCGACTTCCTCTAATGGCTTCGGGGACCACAGCCTCAGCGCTCAGAGTGCCTGTCACCCGGTGCGTCGTTACTTCTAGGGCTTTTAGTGGGCACAGCGAAGAAACAGTCTTCGTGAGAAAATGCATCCCTGGTGGACACGGGGCTTCCATTTAGATAAAGTTGCACACTGCTGGCAAAGCAGCACCGGTGTCACAGCCGCCTCTTGTTTGTCCCATAGTGACAATCCCAGCTTCCATGCCGCCGACAGACTTGTTTGCCCTGTCTGTCCCAGGGACCCAGGTCACCATCTCAGAAAAACAGCGGTAGCTCCGCCACCAAAAATGTGGCCCTGGAAACAGTACCCCTGCGTGCAGGTTGGCCAGGACCCGCCCTCCGCGCCGCAGGGCCATACCTGCCGGGACTTACCAGGGGAATGCTGGCAGGTGTAGCCAATTTCGGGAGGCATTGGCGATGGCGTGGCAGAGGGAGATTGGTGCAGAGGTTTCAACGCGGGTGTGGCAGCCTTTGGCGTCTTTTTGGGACCACGCGGCTTGGGCAGAGAAGAGCCGTGGACTTCTGTTTCTGTTCCTGAGGGACGGTGCCCGGACTGGGCAGAGGGGGAAGGAAGGACTGTGTGCACCTGTGAGTGATCTGAGGGACTTTGGGATCTCAGTGAAGACTCTTAAGTTTGTGTGACTCTTTGAATAAACAATCCCTTTCCTTCTCACCAATCTCTGGCACTGAGAGACGTCTTTCCCTGGCGGAGGGCAAAGAGAACCTAGTACGGGGTGGGGGGCCCCCGGAGCCCAAGGGTGGGTCCATTCGTTAATAATAGTATATCATTCTCACTGCCCCCCACCCCTGGGTCTGTTCTGTAACATAGTACTCTTAATTTAAGCCACTTCAAATGGCCTTTTCACCCTGACCATTTGAGGCTCAGTGGGCTGGGCATCGTCCCACAAAGCAAGAGGTCGCCTGTTTGATTCCCGGTCAGGGCACGTGCCTGGGTTGTGGCTTTGGTTGGAGAAGCAGCCAACTGTTTCTTTCCCTCTCTTTCTCCCTCCTTTGCCCTCTCTCTAAAAAACTAAACAAATAAATATAGATTTTAAAAATAGCTCTTTTCTGTGGTATCCAACCCAACAAAGGGCCTCATTAGGGTCATTCATTTCAAGCTGCTTTCATTTCCAGGGGCAGCTGAGAGTCGTTGGCCCACATGGCAGGAAGGTGTGTGTAGGTATGCTCAAGGGCCCAGCGTGCTTCTCTGCACCTGTGTGGTTCCCCACGTTCTGCCCACAGCTCTCCCCAGTAGGACGTGTTTCAAAACCAGGGTCTACAGAGCAGGCACACGGGTACCACACTGCCCGCTCCGTCACGGACCACGGTTAGATGCGGCGTGGTGTCCTGCTCACACCCTTTCCCGCCTCAGCGTCCCGGCCAGGGCAGGGACGTGCACTCAGCTGTCCCATCTCCTCCGAATCCTGCAATTTGCAGCTGTTAGTCTTTCTTATTGGCTATGTATGACCTTGAGCTTCTGGAGTGGTCGGGAATTTCACAGAGTTCTCGTCCATTCCTGTTTGTCTGATTTGGCCTCATGACTAGACCAAGGCTGTGGATTTAGGGGATGATGACCCCAGGGGTAGAGGGTCTTCCCATCCAGTCATGTCAGGGCTACCCGGCTGATCATGGGGACATTAACCTCGGTCACTTGGCTAAGGGACGACTAATACATTTCTCTGCAGTAAAGTCCCCGTGTCATCTTTTCCACGCTCCGTGCTCTGGAGGTGAGTTCACCAAGTCCACCTCACCCCAAGGAGACGGTATCAAGATTTAGTAAATGGAATTCTTTTGTAAAGAAGCTCTGTGCCCCTCCCCCACTTATTTATGTATTCCGTAATTACTCATAGCTGCAGGAACGTGTGGTTATTGATTTTATTCTTTGGGTTATAATCTAATAGTTTTGTTATTTTGTTACTCAGACTGTTCCAGCATTGGTCAGCTTCCAGGCGAGCCCCTGCATCCTTTCCACAGGCAAATGCACATTTTTAATACAAGAAAACACATCTTTTTGTTTTCAACCCCCACCTCGCCATGTTCACTTACCTCTGCGTCCTGGAGCTGGCTCCCACGCTGAACGGAGAGGCACTCCTGGTTGCTCCCACGGCGGCAAACAGTCCCCTGTGTGGACGCGCGTGTGGACGGGGACTGTGCTCTGCCCTCTGCAAAGGTGCCGCAGGGAATAGCCCTGTGCGCGGGCCTTTTCCTGGCGTACCTGGCACACCTGGCGCACCTGAGGGAATGGGTGTTAGAGGCAGGCTCCCCAGGCAGAGGGTTTAAGACTGTGCTGGATTTTGCCAACCCCCCTTTCTAGGAGTTAGAGTATTTTGAATTTCCACAGCAATGTTTTTCCACGATGGAACCAACACAGTACGTGGCCGACGTTTTACGATTCTGCACCTGCCAGGGGAGAGTGCACCTGTGCAAGCTCATGACACCTGTGTGACCAGAGAGGCTGCCCGGTCGGCCACAGAGGAGTGCCTGGAAAGACGGGTGATAGAGGAATAGGGAACCCTGGGGTCTGATTCACACTGGGGGCTTCAGTCGTGGCCCCAAGCAACCCCTGAGGGCCTCGCAGAGCAGGGTTCAAACCCTCCAGTTTGGCCAGGGTGTCCCCTGGGAGGCGCCAGAACAAGCAAGCACTGGTCCTCTGTACCCCAGGGGAAGCCGGAGGGGGTGACAAGGAGGAAAGCCCAGTGTTCTCCATGGCGTCCCGCTGACCTGCACACAACCTGATGGGGTCAGTGAGCATCTGCTGTCTTTTCTAGAAGGAGAAACTGAGGCTCAGAGAGGCTGAGTGTGTGCTCTGTGCCCACAGGTACGGTCTGGACACACCAAGGTTGGACCTGAAGGTCCCTGACTTTCAGGAACGCCGAGATGGAGGCCAGTATTAGAAGCACCTGGGTGGCGTCTCGGGCAGCTCGGGCTATTATAACAAAACCACTACAGGTGGGGGTGGGGCTTATAAACAGCAGGCAGCTCACAGCTCCGGAGGCTGCAAGTCCAAGTCCAAGGCCCCAGTGTCTGGAAAGGCCGCTTCCTGGTGTCACATGATGGGAGGGACAGAGGGGTTCTCTGGGGTCCCTGTGGTAAGGGCACTGGTCCCATCCATTCATGGGGTCTCCGGCCTCGTGACCTGGCCATCTTCCGAAGGTTCCACCTGCTAATGCCACCCCATGGGGGGTGGGAATGTAGAAACGTGAATCTGGGGGACGTGGACATTCCGTCTGTCCCACCTGGCTCCGGATGTTGCCTTCCAGGCCCCAAATCAGCCTTGATGTCCTTTGAACATGCCACCAAAGGACACCCTCTGGCCGATGTCACACTCTGCCACTAGGATCTCTCCCACCCCACCAGCCCACTCCCCCCGTTTTCTAGTTCCCACCACGTCTCCGTGGTCAGGGTCAGTGGAGCAGAAGGGAGAAGGCTCCGCGTTCGGCCATCTGTCTCGCTGCCTCCGTGCAAGATGGGGCGAGGGTAACGACAACTCGTCCCTCTGCCCGCCCGCCCACCGCCAACGTGCATTCACAGAGTCTTCCTCCCAAAGAAGGAGCCACTACAACTTGTAGGAACATCGGTGGGCTCCTGTCTGCAGCCCCCTGGAGGGGCTGCTCTGGCAGCTGAGGTTTGGCTTTGCCGCTAACAGTGGAAAGCTCACCCTTGTCCGCACGCTCCTCCATCTTCTTCTCCCACGTTCCTGCTGTTCCTGCTGCCGGGACCAGAAGGCTAAGAAGAGGGTGGTGGTGGAGGTCCCCCTGTGTACCTGCAGGCCGCCCCTCGCTAGTGCTTCATCGCCAGCACGCTGGAGCTGGGGGCTCGTCCTCCCTCAGCTCCCTTTTCCCCAGGACTCTTTTATCCTGTGCTGCCCCTCCTCCCACCTTCCCCAGGCCAGCCCCTGGGACCCCCTTAGCCAGGGGTCCTCGCTGAGATGTGGGGTTCAGCAGTGTCCTCTGGGATCATCCTAGGCCAGGAAATGTCAGCCAAGGAGAATGAGCCCTGCAGGGGCGACGAGTCCATGGGGCAGCTGCCCGACGGAGCTCAGCCCGGGCCCACGGCGTCCTGCCGTCGGGATAAGCAGAGATGGACACTGGGCCTTCTGCAGAGACCTCTGCTGGGCACAGGGACCACCCCCCAGAGAAGCAGGTCAGACTGTAGCCCCCGAGACCCCCTAAGGATGCCCCTCTGCCTCTCCGAGACAACGGACTCCTGTTCTATCCATCACACCCTCTGGGGCATCTCCTCACCCCGGAGACCCCTGACTGGTGCCTGGCTCGGACCACTGGCTTTACAGCTCTCCCCAAGGCCGGCCGTGGCAGGCCTGCCGAGCCACGGCAACTGGTGGACAACACTTTCAGCCCGTTCCACCGGCTCCCTACAACCCCCTTTGTTGCCACGGAAGAAGAGCGCCCTGAGTGGAGCCTGGATTCCCTACCTGCATCCACTCACGTCCCCTGCCCTCCACCCCACGAGGAATCAAGAAACGTTTCTCCCTCGGTGACAACACTTCGGGCCAAGAAAGAGAAGGCAGGAGTGGCCTTCAGTGGCCGGCCCTGGGTCTCGGCCCCACATTCGAGGCAGAGCTTGCCGGCGCCCTCCAGGTGGTCCTGCACCTGCTGAGAATACGGGCTTGGGGGCACCGAGCGAGGGTCTAAGTGTGTGACCCCCACAGAGATGGAGAACCCTGAGACCCTCTGGCCAGGGTGCTCGGGGCCAGCCTGACCTTCAGAGGACAGCTCTGGGGTAGGGAGAGGGCCCCGCCTTCACCGCACACCCCGTGGTCAAGTCCAGGCGCGCACGCTCGCCCGGACGGGCCTCTGCCTGCGCAGTGCCGTGCTGGCCCCAAGCTCGGAGGGGGCGGCTGCTGGTCTGGGAAGCAATAGCGGCGGTGTTTGCAGAGGCCCTGCAGGCCAGACGGCGGTGGACCGGCGACTCCTTAATAAACAAGAGGAGCGAGCCTCTGCCGGCTCCGAGGTGGTGTCTGCAAAGGGCACAGAGGGGTTTTAATCAACTTTTTAAATTCTCAGTCCTCGCTGCCAGCCGGCGTCAGAGTCCCAGCCTGCAGGCAGGTCTAAACGGCTCGCCTTTCTCTGCCTCGGCCACAGGCAAGCAGGATGCCTCAGGCGTGACGCAGAGAGGACACACCTGCCCCGCTCTCGCCTCTCACTGCCCGAAACCTTTTCCTGGGGTCGCAGTCCCAATGAACAGGCTGCTCCCTCAGTGCCCACTCTCTAGTGAGGAAGGCTGGGCCGCCGCAGGGGCAGCTCCTCGGGACCCCAGTGAGGGCACCCTTGTCCTGGACGTGGAACCGGTGACATCTGGGGGCTGCTGAATACCTTTGGTCTTGTCCTCTCCCCACCCCCATTCCAACCCTGTAATTGACGGGCAAGGTAGTGTGTGCAGATCTGCGTTGGAACACTGCCCCCTTCGCCCAAAGCAGCACATCCAGGCAATGGCTCTGCGTCAATCACGGGCATCTGTACGTGTTCCCGGCTGCCCGTCTCTCATGCTGGGAACAGAGCGGAGTGCATGCGGCTGTCTGGGGGGCGAGCACGTAGGCTGTTTCCCCGCACTTGGCAAATGGTCACGGAGAACCTGGCACCAATTTTTTACATGACTGGGGACGTCTACGCGTGAGTTTCTAGAAGAGAGACTCCTGGTTCAGAGAGCAGCTGCGGATGGTTTTGTGATGCAGGGCCACCATACTCCTGATGACGGTTTTCACAACCAACAGCCCCAGGAGCACCTGGGAGCTCGTTAGAAATGCCAGTGACGGCCCCTGCCCGCCTACTAACTGACAGAAGGGGCCCAGCAACCTGCTCGAACAATCCTTCGGGTGCTGCTGATGTGCGCTGCGGGAACTTCCGTTCTAGATCACATGGATGAACCCCTCCCCCTCACCAACTCCTTCCAGCCCACCTGCATGCCTCCTGAGACAGGTGAGCAGCCGGCACGGGAAACCTCAGTACCAAAACGTGGTGACTTCCTCTGGCTGAGCTGAAATTCACCTTTTCCCCATCGGGGGATCAAGGGGCTCGGTGAAGACATGGACTAGATGAAGAGAATGACAAGGGAGCAGCTGGAGTTGGACTTGGGGGGGACGCTGATGCGTGCCTTGAATACGCAAGTCAGCTCGCCGCTCGGGCTGGAACGCGGCCGCACAGAAACGCCCTCTGGTCTGCGTCCACGCAGGCAGGCCGTTTCCCTCTCCAGCCGGCAAGCGGTCCTCGGGAATGCGCACTTGAGGAAAGAGCACTTTGCTTTCCTTGGGAAATCACTAATAAAAGGCCCACACCACTGCCCCTTCCGCCTTCAGCGAAGCGTGGCAACGGCACCTGAAAAATCACAAACGGAAAAAGACGGCCATCTAGCACGGCCCGGCTGACAGTGTCATCAGACAAAGTGACAGAAAGTCTCTGGAGACAGGAACATGCAAATAGGAGAGCATCTCCCTCCCCTCATATTGACTTCGGCTTCCAGAATCAATTTTCTTTATTAGCTGATGTGTCTCTGCGTGGAATCGGGATAAGTTATGGGGCGCTGAACTGTTTCCACGCTAACTGATAGCAGCAGGGAGACTTAATAGGGCAGGGTGGGGTGGGGGACAGGGCACCAGCTAAGGGCTTCGGGCAAGGTCGGCCCAGAAGGAAGGGGATACTCGTGAACCCACAGAGGTACACTTTGGAGGTCGGAACTAGACAGGACGTCCACAGTGCACAATTTGGGGGGGTGACCTCGCCATCTGAGGGTGGGGGGCAGTCTGTGCCCTGAGTGGCCTTGGCCCTGAAAACCAGTGATTAAGACTCATCAGGTGTTTGTCCAATCAAAGGACAGGAGGTGTGTGACGCGGTGTGCTTCTTTCCCTCTCCCTGTCCCTTTGTTGGGTGCCAGGGTTCCCAGCAACACAGAAGCAATAGGTTGTGTGTATAGACAGAGATGTGGACTTGGGCATGGGCATGGACACAGTCTAGATGCAGATGCAGACATAGCTCCATCTCAGACAGAGATGTGTTCTCAGGAACCCGCTCACAGGACTGCGGGAGCTGGCCAGCATGGCAGAAGAGAGACCCAGGGAAGAGTCACCAGTGCGACCCTCGGCCTGCAGGCAGCCACCGGTGCCATGCGTTCCTCTCAGGGTTCTCTCTGAAGGCCTTCCGCCGATTGGCCAAGGCCCACCCATGTCAGGGAGGTCATCTGCGTCCCTCCAAGTTCACTGACAAATGCTAATTCCATCTGAACAATGTCTTCCTGGTGACACCCAGGCTGGTGCTGACCACCTGGCAGGGCCCCATGTCCCAGCCAGACTCACAAACCAGATGAAGCGTTACAGGGGACATTGTCTGCTTCTGTCTGCTGGCACCCCTTCCTGCTCTTGTGGGGGATGCACCCCTTCACGTTCCTCGGGGAGTCTCATCTCCACCCCTGAGTCCCTGGATCCTTAGGGTGTGGGCACACGGACTCAGCCCTGAGTTTCAGGCAGGGACCATGGAGCCAGGCCTGACGGAGCAGCCTATTCCTGTGGCGTCCCCACCTCACCCCTGCATGCTGGGGGCTGGTTTTGAGGTGGAAACGGGACTCAGGCTGGTCAACCAGAGCACTTCGCCCCCTGCCCCACTCCTGACGCTGTGGGAGAGCCAGGGTTGGGCTGTCACCCAAGCCGTCCCCGTGAGACCTCTGTCCCAGTGATTTTGTGCCAAGCGTTGGGATGAAAGGAAACCTTCAAGTGTTCCGAAGTCATCGGAACCCTTACCCGGGTGTCGGGATTTTGAGATTATTTTGAGATTATTCTGGGACTGCCTGGCCTGCCAGCTCAGGGAGGGCGGGGCTGCCTGGGTTCGAGGCTCCGTCTGCTGAGTTTAAAGCTGTGCCCGGCGTGCAGGGGCTCAGGACGATGTGCTGGATGGATGCATGAGTGGATGAGCCAGCGATGCGCCTTTTCTTGTTCAGCCCCTGGGGTGTCTGTCCCCTGCAGGCCAGAAGCCTAGTGAGCGCGCGCCTGTAGGAGTCTCCCTGTGGCCTGGGACAAGGGGCCGTGGTCCCCCTACCCCCCACAAAGGGGGACGTCTTTAAACCCAAATGCAGCCCCAACCCTCAAGGCAGGTCACGGTGTAACTCACTCAAAAGCAAATTGATTGGCAAAAACAAGCCCCGAGTTCTTTCCCCTCCTTAGGTGACACTAAGGGCTCCCGAAGCCTGTCCTTCCGGAAACCTGCCAATTTTTCAGTGCCAGTCAGCTGCTAACCAAAGGGAGGCCCGGCTGGGTACTGACGCTCCAGAACAAGGCGCCACAGCCATTCAGCTGCTTGAATCGTGGTTGGATCAAGAGCTTCGCCACCGAACTGCGAGTCCGCACAGCAGACGGGCTTCGGGACGCCTCCGTGCTGTGTTTGTGGAGAAAGTCAGAGCTCCCTCGCATCCGGCAAGCGGCAGAGCTTGTGGGCACAGACCGGCAGAAAGTGGTGGCAGGGCCCAGGCACCGAACCTTGAGAGAGATGGGTGAGCAGGGGCCCACGGGTGCGGTGAGGGGTGGAGCGACTGTGCAGGGTGAGAGACGGGAGGGGTCCTGTGTATGATGGGAGACGGAGGGTCTTGGCTTGGGGGACTTCCATCTTGGCTGGGGACCCAGCCACCCCGTTTGCTCCGTTCTGAGGGTGACCTGGGCTGCAGGACCTTCTGTGTGATGACTGGGGCAGTCCCGGGCCACCCCAGGCCCCCTGCTCATGGCCCTTCAGTGCCAGGCGGCCCACACCTGCCCCTCTCCCTGCAAAGGACCAGCCACTGTAAGGTTTAACTGCTCCAGCGGGAGGAAAACACCCCCAAAAGTCAGCTGACGAACGTGGTGGTGAGAGAACCCCTTGGCCATGGCCCTCTGATGGCAGTCCCTTCGTGGGACAGCACATAGGAGGAAGGGCAGCAGCAGGCGGGTGGAGGCGAAAGTACCAGACATGCGTCCACTGCTTGCTGGTGATTTCACTTTTCGCTGTGACTAGGGTGAAGTAAGACAAGCACCCACCAACGTGCCCCCCCGGGTGCCAGAGCAGGTGCCCTGGGGGCCCCGAAACATGCACACTCCCATGCCACCCAGCCCCTTCTGCTCCGCACAGGTGTGGAGACAGGAGCAGCGGGCAGGCCAGCTCCAGCTGCCGCATTCAGGGTGGAGGGACCCCACTGCTGTGCGTTGAGGTGTCGGGGCTCATCCTGGGAGCTGCCTCTTCTCTGGGTCCCCCACCACGTTCAGCCACGGCTGCTCTGGATGCTCTGGATTCCCACGGCCGCCTGAATGCAACTGGCAGTCTGGACTCGGGAGGGCGGCTGGCCCCTGGACCGCGCCCAGATTGGCCTCCTGTGGGTGTCATCACAAAACGGCACAAAATGAGCACTCCCGAACCACCGGAGTCTGTCCCCTCGTTGTCCGGAGCCAGAAGTCCAACATGCAGGGTGGGCGGGGCTGCGCTCCCTTGGGAGGTTCTAGTGGAAGATCTGTCCTGCCTTGTCCAACTCCTGCTGTTTGTGGCAGCCCCGGGTGCCCCTCACCTGGGTCACATGGCCGAGTTCCCCCAGCGTTCGTGTCTGTGTCCACATCTCCCATCATGAGGACACCCTGCCTGTTGGCTCAGGTAGGGCCCACATGAGCGACCCCGTTTAACCTTGACTGCCTCCATAAAAGCCTTACTTCCAAATAGGGTCCCATGGCGAGGCCCTGGGGGTCAGGGCTTCAGCACCCTTTAGGGAGGACACAACACCACTCAGGACCCTGTTCTGCTCACCACCCTCGGGTGACTGGAGAACAAGAGCATCGGCCAGATGTCTGGATGTCCCTGAATTCCTGCACAGAGACCTGTGTGATGGGGCGCACCAAGCTGACCATCTGGACACGGCCCCCCACTCATGCCAGGGGCCATAACTGCGCAGCCTGAATTGACAAGGCCAGCACTGGACTCTGGGACAATTGTCTTTCTACCTCTCCGACTCTGATGATGCCGGCAGCACCAGGCCACCCTCACCACTCAGAAGGGCCCGTCTGAAGGGCTTCACTGGGTAGAGAAGCCTCAGTGGGCTCCTCCGGCTGGAGCAAACAGGGCACGGTGTGGAATTGACTCCCATGACAACCGTCACCTCTCGGAGATGCCTCGTTTTTGCCGCTGATGTTGACAGCACTTGTCACAGGCTGCCCCTTCCGGCCCCACCACTCTTCCCAGAGGGGCTCCCAATGCTGGGGGTCCAGGCGACCTTGGTGTCAAAGCCGGGGTGGGCCCGTGACTGCATCCCTCGGGGGAGAGAATGTGCCCGGGCAGCCCATCCCGTCTCCTTGGGAGCCTTTGCCAGGCACATTGCTCCCAGGGGGTGGAGGGACCAGCACCCCAGCTCCAACAGACGGCTGCAGAGGTGGGCGTCAGCATCTGGCTAAGCAGTGCAAAGGGGACAGTGACTTAAGGCAGCCCTGTGTGAGCGGCTTGGGTAAACGAACACCTGGGATCAGGCGTGCCCAGTCGACCATGTGTTCCTTATTGAGGAATTGATACATAAAAGCATCGAACTGCCCACAGCAGGGCTGCCTGTGCCCCGCCTGTGGTAGGGGTGGGGGCCTGCTTCATTAGTGTGTTTGGGGCAGAAGTGCACTTGGCATTGACGGAGCCAGTGTGTTCTTCTCAAGATGAATAATTAATGCCTTATTGGCTGAAGGATTTAGCAGATTTACTCTCGCCTTTCTTGCTGCTCCGACCCCCGCCACCAGCATTGCCTTCCTGGGAACAGCCCAGCCGGCGGGAGCTGGGCAGGGGCGCAGCCCTGCTGCGGGGAGCCTAAATCCAGAAAGGCTAGAGAAATTCTGCCTTTAGTTTCACTTTTGTGGCCGCCTTGGGCACACACGCAGCAACCGTGGGACACACACACACACACACACACACACACACACACACACAGCCCCCTGCTTCAGAGGGTCCTGGTCCTGCCTGCTCTTCGCTGGAAAGGCAGGAGGTTTGCTTGGGGCTATTCCCCGAAATGGCCTCTCATCAGCGCCCCCAGCTTTCTAGTGCGCCTGCAGCCCCTGGCACGCCCTCGGCTCCCTGCCCTCTGCCTTCCCTTGGGTCAGATGCCTCCCGCCTCTCCGGGGAAAGGATCGGCCTCTGCTCCCCCGAGGCCGGCACAGGCGCTCTTGGGCAATGAGGAGCCCGGCCTCGTCGAGCAACCGGCTGGCACCTGACTCCCCGCCATCGGACTAGGGAGCCAGAGAGGGTTCCCACAGCCTTCCTCGGAAAAGCACTTGACATTTCAGAGCAGTGAGGCTTCTGACTGTGAACGGACAAGAAAGGCGGCTCACTGGTGGTAGTTACTGTGCCCACTTTTCCATCCAAAGCTATTTCAACCTGTCTCAAGCTGTTTCTTGCTGAGCTCTTTAACGTGAAGTGTTCCATATTTAAAGTTGAGGCGGGTGGGTGTGCTGGGGGGTGGGCGCTGGTGCTCGCCCACCTGGAACGGCTGTGTTTTTCCAGGAGGGGCAGCTGGCCTCCACCGTCAGCTGCCTGGCGCTGCGCCCAGCCCGAGGTGGGTGACGGAGGGGACGCCGGAGCTCTGCCCAAGGTCACAGCGCCACCCCCTCCTCCCCACTCCCTCTTCTCACGTGAATTTTCTGGGTTAGGGGTCCGCAGACCAGACCTGCCGCCAACGCCAGCCTGCTTCCGTGCAGCCTGTGAGCTAAGAACGGCTTTTACATTTTGAAATGGCTGGGGGAAAAAATCAAAAGAAAGATAATATTTTGTGACATGTGAAACGACACCGGCTTCGAATTTCAGCATCCATAAATAAAGTTTTATTGGCACACAGCCACGCTCATTCATTTACATGTTGGTGGAGGCCACGTCCCCCCACAGCGCGGAGCAGGGCGGCTGGGACAGAGACCGCACTGCCCGCCCAGCCTAGCACACGTGCCACGTGGCCCTGTACAGAGACCTGCGGACAGAGGGGAGGGGAAGGAGGGGCAGAGCAGGCTTCAGCCCGAGTTCGGGTGGGGACTCAGGGACTATTATGGACTGAATATTGGAGTGTCCCCCAAAATTTGTATGGTGAAGCCTCGCCCTCAAGGTGATGGCATTAGGAGGTGGGTCTTTGAGGGGTGAAAGTGTCACGAGAATGGAGCCCTTCCGAGTGGGATTAGTCCCTTGTAAAAGGGACCCCAGAGAGCTTCCTCACCCCTGCCACCGCTGAAGGGCACAGGGAGAAGATGTCATCTGCAAACCTTGAACTGGATTCTCCCCAGACACGGGACCTACCGGGGCCTTGATCTTGGGCTTCCAGCCTCCAGACCTGTCGGCAACAAGCGTCTGCTGTCTGGAACCCGCCTTCTGTGGGGCTTTGTCACAGCAGCCTGAACGGACAAAGACAGGGGTTCGGAGGGGAGAGGAAAGACGTGCGCAGACATCGCCGAGACAGCGAGGAGGAACACTGGTCCTGTGGGCCTGCAGGAGGGACAACGGCTCCGAGGACTCTGGGAATAACTTGTGTGCCTGGGCAAGCCGGAGAGCGTGAGGAACGCCCTTGGCTGATCGAGGCTGGTGAGAGCGGCAGGTTCGGGCTCCTGCCCCCAGAGGGCAGGTCTGTGTCTGCATGGGTTTCTCGTGGCTGCTGGGACCACTTCCACAGATGGGGTGTTTTAAACAATACCCTCTGCCTCCCAGCTCTGCGGCTGGGGGTCTGACATCGGTGCCCGCAGGGTCGTGAGGCAGAATCCGCCCTCACTGCTTCCAGTTTTGTGTGGCTCCTTGGTGTGTGGCTGCACCCCACCCAGTCTCTGCCCCAAGGTCACACAGCCTTCTGCTTTGTGTCTCTGTCCTCTCCTCTTACAGGAACACTTGTCATTGGATTTAGGACTCACCCTAAATGCAGAATAATCTCTTGAATTATATCCGCAAAGTCCTCTTTTCCAGAAAAAGTCACCTTCCCAGGTTCCAGCGACCAGGTGGCTGAGGGTGAAAAGCTGGACTCCTTGCTGGGGCCGCTGAGAGAACTCCGTCCTGTCACTCGGCAGTCCGGTCTCCGCTCTCTCCCCTTGACCCTGTGGCCAGGACTGGCGGGGATTTCTCCACTGTCTCTGACCCTGGGATCCTGGACACCCGCCCAAGCTGGGAGCTGCTGGGCCCGGTCCCGGCCCACACTTCCTCTAAGGTCCAGGCACCTGTCCCCGGACAAACAGAAGCAACAGCCACAGCCCATGACTGGGGAGCCCATCCGCTGACTGGATAACAGGCACTCTGCCCGATCCACTCCGCAGCTTCAGTAGCCAATTATGCCCAGGAGGTGCACGCTGCCTCCGCTGCCCCTGCTGCCCCTGCTGCTTGTCAAAGCTTGAACAGAAACCAGTTCCGCCAACAGGATGCAGCCAAACAGAAGATGGGGGAGGATCGGAAGGAGGGCCGTCCTTTGGGGCCCTGGGCCCTTGTGCCTAGATCCTGAGGGAGAGAGCACTGAGTCGGGGTGGGGAGCTGCTTGGGGCTCCCCCATCCAAGGCTACATGGATGAGGGGGCAGCTGTGTGGGAGGGAGGGTGGGATCTGGGGGTGTCTCAGGACAGGTGGGCCACATGCTCATGTTGGCCCCTGCTATACTCACTCACCCACGCACCCTCTCCACCCAGGTGAGCCAAGCAGGTACCTGGTGCTGGGAGGCGGGGCTGCCCATGTCTGTCTCGGAACGGGGCTCAGCGACACAGGGCCCACCCCAGTCTGCTGGCCACGGTTGGGCACCCCTGGCCCGGATGCGCTGGAAGGGCAGTGGGAGGCGGGGCATCCTGGAGAAGAGCCCAGAGGCTCTGCGGAGTCCTACGACTGCCTCCTGAGTGGTGTTTCGTGCACCTCTCCGCTCGTCGGACATCAGATACCCCACACCCTTTCTCCCACGTCCCCGCCCAGACCACAGACCCCTGCAGAGCAATGTCCTTGTCCCAGCATTCAAGGCTCATCCCAGGGCAGCTCCCCAGACCCTCGGAGGGGGTCTCCTTCCCCCGACTCCCTACGGGTCACAGAGGGACCCTGCTCAGCACAGCATCCAAAGCAGGGCCCCGGGCCACCCCTGCGCCCTTCCGGAGAAGGCAGTTGTGCCGGAATGTCTCAGGCTTGGGGCCTCCCCTGTCATGATAGCACAGGCTGGTTACCCCAGGACCACCCTCCCCCATCACCAGCGTTTCCTGGGCGCCCTGAGCGAGGCATCTCGAGGTCCTGGAGGAAGACACACCGCCTCTGCCTGTCCCCACAAAACTCAGGACAGGAGCCCCCAACAAGAGCTGTCCATGGGGAGCAGAGGGTCTGCCGGTTAGTGGTCCAGTTTTTCTCATACTTGAGACCCTGTAGACCCATGATGAGGGAGTGTTTGAGCCTTCGAGGCTGTCCTCTTTGAGATCAAGGTCAAGTCTGGATTTTGCTATAGACTCAGTGTGCGTGTCCTCTCAACACTCACGATGACGTCTGAGGTCTCAGGCAATGGCACGGAAGACGCTCAGCTCCAGGCGAAGCGCCCCAGTGGGACAGGCCCCTGATGGGACCTCTTGTGAAAGGGACGCCAGTGAGTGACCCCCACCGCATGAGGACACAGGGAGAAGACATCTATGAGCCGGGAGACGGGTCCTCACTGGACACCAGATCTGCTAGACTTGATCTTGGACTTCCCGCCTCCAGAACTAGGACAGAGAATCAGGCACAATTTACCTGCCAATCCATCTGTGGTTTCCTGTTTTAACAGCGCAGAGGGTCAAAGGTGGCCTCTCCTAACACCATCCCACGGGGCGGCAGAACCCCACCGTGCATTCGGGGTCACAGCACTGAGTGTCGGCACTGAGCAGACAGCCTCCCGACGGGCCGGAGACCTGCACGCGCCCCGCTCCAAAGCCCGAACTAAGAGAAGCGGGGTGACCGCTGATGGGCTGTGGGAGTTGAGGGAGAAGGACGAGGGTGTGTGGGGACAAGCAGAGCGGGGACCAGGAGGCCTGCGGAGAGAGCAGGGGCCTTGGGTTGGCGCACACCTGGTCCCCGCTCTAGTCCTCTGCCCTCCAAGCTGTAAAATGATCTCCAAACCCCAACTGTGAGGTCCCCAAGGCCAGCCAGTTCCAGGGACCTCCTTTTTCTTGCAACAGATGAAAGTCCTGGTGCCTTGTCTGGAGCCGATTCCCAGGCCCAGCGCACAGGCAGGTGGCAGCGGCTCTGTCATTTTCTGGGCCATTAAAGGTCCCCTGGGAGCCTGGTGCAGCCAGGCATTTGGAAAGCAGGGTCCGGCAGACCAGGTTCCTGGGCCGGCCCTGCCTGCCGTGAGCTGTGTGGCCCTGGGGCCATCCCTTGGCCTCTCTGAGCCATGGAGCCCTCTGTTGGCAGAGCCCGGGGCAGGAAGTAAAGGGGAAAACACAAGCAGGTACTGAGCGCCACGTGGGACACGCAGGGAAGACGGCCACTGTGGCACACTCGTTCTCCAGCAGGAGCTTCAGGGAAGGGGACGTGGCTCATGCTGGGGCTGGTTGCAGTGCAGGATGGTGAGATTGGGGTGGGGATGCAGGAGGAGGGGCAGCTGGGCAGAGGAGGGCCGGAGGGAGGGGGGGTGGCTGGTGGCATGGGGTCCCCGAGCATCCTGGGTCTCACACCTGCCCTTGCAACGGCATGAGTCACGTGAGGGCCTCCCTCCACCGTCCTGCCAGGGACCTTTGACCCCAGGAGGGTGAGCCCCGTGGCAGTGCACAACTCAGAGGGACCAGGCAGGGGTCCCAGGGTGACAATTCACAGTGTAACTTTCTCTTCAGAGGCTCCGACAAGGTCACACTCAGAAACGGTCACGAGATTCCCCGAAGGAAAGAGCTTCCTCGTCCCCCTGAGCCCGATCTCTGCACCTCCGTCCAGAATCCGCCCCGAGTCCGCCCCATCCCTCACCGCCACGGCATCAGCATCAAGAGCTGGAAGCGGAAAGTTTGCTGAATGCTGGTTTTCTCCCCCTTTTATTTCTCTGTCTAGGGGAGAATGTCCTGACACTGCGTTTATGCCCGTGACTTTCAGCCACATCGCAGTGTCGCCTTCTACGCTGCTCCCCACCTGGAATGTAAATATGTCCTTTGTTGCCTCCTGTGAGGCGTGACAAGGCTTCCTCTCCCCGCCACCCTCCCCCAGAAGGCGGCTGTCATCAGCCCAAGAGGCGCGGAGAAAAAGGGCCAAAATAGCTCCTCCAGCTCTGGGCCTGCAGAGCCTCCTGCAGCCCTCCCTGCTCCAACCCCGCTCCCAGCAGGTGGCCCAGCAGGTGGCCCAGCTAGGGCAGAGCCCCACGCCCCTCAGCCTGGACCTGGGAGATGATCCACTGAGTCTCCAAAGGCATCACCGTGGGAAGGAACATCAAGCTGAGTTTGCAGATTGTGAGAGAATGTCCTGGCGTCTCTGGTGGATGAACGGATGGTCCCTCTACTGTGGCCCAGACAGTGTGGCCTCCTGAGGCCCCCTCCTTCTGTCTAAGCGCAGGTGTGCTTTCGCCCCTCAGCAGGGGTCGAGCCACACCAGCCCGCCTTCCAGGACCCGGCAGGACCCTGGAGCTACCAGCAGCGTGGGGAACCCTTTCTGTCCTTTGTCTCTGTTCCAGGTGCTTCCGACTCCAACTGGGTGGGGTCCCCACACCGGGCCATTCTAGGACACTGGCTGGCTGTCCAAGAATCCAGTTCAGTCTGACACGGTCCACCTGGCGTGAGCATCGCCAGCCCCCACAGACTAAGGGCTTCATCCCACAAGACCACCCCCACTTCAGACGCCAGGCCCACATCCCAGGTGGTCACCTGTGCTTCTGGCCCACCAGCTACCAGCCAGGGGCTCCCACAGCCACTCCTTGGATCTGATCATTTGCTAGAACAGCTCACAGAATGCAGGGAAACTCTTATTTTCAACAATTTATTACAATGGATTTTAAAGGTCACAGACAGACACCCAGATGATGAAGGAGGGACACAGGCCGAGGTCCAGGAGAGCTCCAAGGGCAGGAGCTTCTGTCCCCGTCGGGTTGGGGCACGTCACCCTCCTGGCCCATAGAAGTGTTCATGCACCTGGGACCTCCCCAGACGCCATCTTTCAGGCTCTGTTATACAGGCATGGCCGAGCCTCAGCTCCGTCTGTGGTCTCTTCCCCTCTCCATGGGGGAGGGGGTGGGGCAGAAAGTTCCCACCTTCTAATAATAATAGTAATAATAATAATAATAATAATTAATACTAATAACAACTTGGTCTTTCCAGCCAGGAGCCCCCCCAGAGTCCATCATCAGAACAAAAGGCGCCCCCATCACCCAGGAAATGCCAAGGAGTTTCGGAGCTCGGTGCCGGGACCCAGGGCTGAGACCCATGCATATCCATGTTCCGTCATTTCAGAGATGACAGAGGCAAGCGTACCACGGAGGCAGGGTCAGGAGCCACTGTCCGGAGGCCAGTTGCGTTCACTTGATACAACGTCCACCAGGCCCGCCCCCTCGCAGCGAGCAGCAGGGTCTTCATCTGCATCCCGCTGTACCGGGAGCACCGTTCCTTCCTTCTCCAGTCACCTGTCCATGACCACTGAGGTTGTCTCCGTGACTTGGCTGTGGTGACGCCTCTGAAACACCCAAACCCGTGGAAGCCAAGCGTGGGCGGCTGGTCTGGGGGCCGGGGAGGGCAAGCGGGTGTGAAGGCTCAGTTACGTGTGACGGGGGCGGCCCGGCGTCTGAAATGTAGCTTGGTGCCTTGGCGACCAGCTCCGTGGGGTGCGGTGGGCAGTCTGTTGAGAAGACGGATCTCCTGTGAACTGTTCCGATCACAATACAAAAATAAAAATAGAAACACCGGCAGACTCCTCCGGCTCCCAGCAGGGCAGTCGTGGGCACTTCCTCCGGCCCCCACGTGCACACGGACTGCCTGGAGCCCACGGTGCGTTCACTGCCACCGCCCCTGAAAGCTCCAGCCACCCCTTTAATCCTGAGTCGGAATCACTTCGCCTGGTCTCCCTGACTCACTGTCTGGAGCACAGGCTCCTGGCAGGGGCGAATCTGCCAAGAAACAGACCCCTCATGCTCGGGGATCCGCATCTGCTAGGTCGGTATCCAAGCCACTGATGTGCAGGCAACACCTCGGTCACCTAAGAAAAATGGTCCCTTTCCTGACAAAATGAATGAATGGCCACCTGTCAGGGAGGGTGACGTCTCAGCTGCCGTCAGGTGACTCCCGCCCTAGGTCAATAATATTCCGAAGAAAATGTGATGTGGTCCCAGACATGCTCTGCGCTGTGAGGCCTCTGAGGCTGCACCTGTGCTGAACACGCACAAGCGATTTTTGTCATTAGACCCTGAACAGTAGCGGAGGTGACCGCCATTTTCCCAGCTGTACGTGGCAGCAGGTGCTGTCAGTCACATGCAAATACTACATCATTCTATATGGGGGGACTTGAGCATCGGTGGATCTGGGTACCTGCGGGGCCCTGGAAGCAGCCACAGGTGTGAGCTCCGAGGGCGGGGGCGCAGGACACAGGTCTCTGTCTGGAGAGATGTTCAGGCAGAGTAGGCAGGATGGGTTCTGCATATTCATGACATGCAAATCACAGGAAATGCAATTGTCAGCCACTCACCTGCTGCCTCCCTTGTTTCCAGCCCACCCCCACCCCCCACCCCCCAGCACCAAGCCTTCTTCATGCAAACGTGCTTGCCCACCAGGGAAGCTGTCACCAGGGACAACACTCTAGAAGTGACAAGGCCAGGAGGAGAGCAGTCTTCCTTGTTTCCCCCGGAGGCACTGTAGCTAATCCCACCCCAGAGCAGAAGGCTGGCTGGCACTTCTTCCCTGAGGTCCTGAGGGTCCCCTGAGCAGCAGCTGAGAGGGATGAGTGGCTTTTCTCCATCTCCTACCACTTGTCAGTTTTCTTTATTGTGTTTCAGATCTTGGAAGTCAGGAAGGTGAGGGACCCTAGAGAGGGGGCTTCTCCCTCCTGTCCCTCTGTTTTCGGCTGGTCTTTTCAAGATCGAGGACGTGCGAAGAGATGGAGCCGGGGAATTGGGGTGGGGTTGGCCTTGGAGGCCCTGGACCGGCCACCTGCGCAGTCCTGTGGGGGCCACACTCGGGAGGGCTGAACCTGTGCGTGGTTTAACCTCCTGTGCCTGTGTCTGCATTTTCTTCATGACTTTGAAACGGGGGCCCTGAGTTTTCATTCTGCGCTGAGAGCGAGGGAGCTGTCATGGCAGCAGCCACGGGAGGTGACAGGAAGCCCGCAGGGCCTCGGCAGGAAACAGGGAGCCCGCTCTGGGTGGGGCCACTGCGATGATGGACTCCAACAGTGTCCACCTTCGGCTGCTGATAACCCCAAGGGGGGAACTGAGGAATGTCCGAGCCAGGGTCCCACCTGGTCCCAGTGGCCTGCCCGCCCACCCTACATCCTTCAGACTGGGGGAGTGAACAGTGGCCACTGTCACCTCTGCGCTTGCAGGCTGACAGAACCTAAAATAAACGAGAAAGTGGCTGGCACATGGACAGATGTCACCTGCTCGGAAGGTGACGACCATTTCTACAGATAGATCCGGTCCCCTCCAGAACAGCACCGATGTTTGCTTCTTATTTTTATTTTTTTGCCTGAAGATAAAAATATTAATCTTATATAAGATGCTCATTTAAATTTTCTAGCATTTTCCTGATGTCCTTTATAGCCTATTTTTAAGATCCAGGATGTGATCAGATGCCATGCGTTGCATTTTGTTGACATGCCTCCTTTCTCCAGCCTGGTCCAGAGCAGGTCCCTTGCTTGAGTATCTGCTCATTTTCATTGTATATAGGTAACCATTAAACGTGCCATTTTAACCAGTTAGAAGTATTCAGCTCATGGCATTCAGTCCAGTCACAGTGATGTCCAGCCATCACCTCCATGGATCCGCAGAATATCTTTGTCTTCCCAGGCGGGAATGCTGTCCCCATCACGCACCGACGCACCCGCCCTGTCCCCAGCCCCGCTGTCTACTCTCCGTCTCTGCAGGTCTGACCCCTCGGGGCCCCAAGTGAGTGGGGTCGGGCAGGACGTGGCTGTGGCGTTTGATCCTGCCCCATGAGACATCCTTCTGCTTCACCGTGTTCTCGCGTGGACCTCATAATCTCTGTGGGTGACATCTTTCATCTTCCCTGACCTGGGGTCACCCCTTCAAAGAAGTCTAACAAATTCATTACACTGGCCCTTTAGGGTCCAGCCCAGGTCACCTGGACTTCCAGTTAAAATCAAGGTCAAGGCCCTTACCCTGGGATCCCAGCATGTCAAGGACGGAAGGAGCCCACACAGCATGTTTTTGAAGCAGTGCCTGGTTTGAGAATCTGTCCCAGGACATCTCAGAAAGCCACCCTCCCATCTCTGCCCACCACCTGCCCCAGAGTGGGCACGCACAGCACACTGGTCCCCCATGCACCGACAGTGCTTTCCCAGTGGTGCCGCGATACTGTGATTCGTAGGACATGGAAATCTGGTCCCCGTCTCTATTTCTGAGCTCCCAGAACCCTTAGAATTTCCTAAGTGATGAAGGCCAGCCAGGTGTCTCTTGTGAGTGGGGTGGCTTTTGGACCTCATCTAAGGGTGGCAGTAGAGCCAACCCTGTGACTCGAGGTTGGGAACTGCCTGTCCCACCCTAGTCACCAGCGGCCAATGAGTTCATCAGTCATGCTGTGGGGTGAAGCCTCCATGGAAATCCTGAAGGACAGGGTTCAGAGAACTCCCAGAGGGAAGACACTTCTACACCAGGAGGGTGACATACCCCGACTCCACAGGACAGAAGCTCTTCAGCTCGCGACCCTCCCAGACCCTGGCTATCCATGTCCTGCACCGTATCCTCTAATAAATGGTAAATGTGGGCCCCGGGGGCCTGTGAGCCACTCCAGCAAACCAGTCAATGCCAAGGAGGGGCTTTGGCACCCTCCATCTGTGGCCAACGCATCAGAAGTGCAGGGGACAACCTGGTCCAGTGATTGGCCTCTGAAGTGTGCGTGAGAGGAACAGTCTTGTGGGACTGAGCCCGTCCCCTGTGCAGTCTGACACTGTGTACGGGGAGACGGCGTCAGAGCTGAGTTGTTGTGAGACACCCAGCTAGTGTCGCAGGGAATTGTGTAGGGAAGGGACGGGGGACCCTGTACCCACAAAGTGTCAGAAATGTCACCAAAGTTTCTATGTGAGCAGAGAGAAGGACTCTTGGGGAGGAAACACGCGGCGGGAAGCAGGTGCGTTTGTCCCTAAGTAGCTTCTTCTGTCAGGAGCACGTGGGTCTGTGCGCTGCGGGCCACCGACGCTGGAGCAAAGCAACAGGCAAAGCCACACGTGCGTGGAGCGCGCGCCCTCACACAGGTAGAGCCACGCAGGCTGAACATACACGACAGAAGAGAATGTGGGTCGGACTCCAAATGGCAATGATGTTTTGAGCTGGAATGAGGGGGTCACAGGCGGGAGAGGACAAGCCGGACGGGGTGTGCGTGGGGGCTCGGGGAGCCGGCGTGCTGACCGGTGTTTGGGCAGGGACCTCGGACTTCTGGCGAGCACATGCACGTCTCGGGGGACAGCAGGAGCCTTCCCTGGGGCGGTGAAGCTTCATTTTAGATGCCTCCTGATTGCCAAACATGCTCGTCCTGCTTGTCTCTGCCTCGTGAGTGGTTTTAACCTGCTTTTACGTCCCTGGGGCTCGTGGCTTCCTCTGGGCTCCGCTTCCTGCAGAAGTTCTGGCTGATGCCGAGAAAAGCCGCCGTAGGTGTGGGACAGGTCCAAAGGCATGAGGAGCAAGTGGCCAAGGGGGTGGGGGGCTTCCGGAGGGAAGGTGGGAATTTTCAAAGCGGGGGCTGCGAATACAAAGACTGGGTTGGCCAGAAAGTCTGTTGAGTTTTTCCTGTAAAATAAAAGACACTTTTTCCATTTTCACCAGTAAATCTATTGATTTGGCTACTTTGAGTGCGTCAGCTCTCTCCCACGTGGCATAGTGTTGATTGCTCTTAATGAAAGTCTCGAGCTGATGGCTGTGACCCTCAGCTGGCCTACCCGACCGTGGAGCATCGTCCAGCGGAAATCTCCGGCCCCAAAGCTCACCAACCACCTCTGACACCTTCGATGAGTCACTGCACCTTCCCCACACACGGCCCACATCTTTGTGTGTGTGTGTGTGTGTGTGTGTGTGTGTGTGTGTGTGTGTGTGTGTGTGTTTCAGCTGCGTTTTTACCTTTCTTGAAACAATAAAGCATAATATGCCGAAAATGTTGCTTATTTTCTTCCATTTCAATACTAAAACGGATGCACAAAACTTCACCAATCTGGAGAAGTTTTTGAAAATGCACGCTGGTGTGACAGCGGTCACAACACAATCTCACAACACCGTCTCGAGTGACGTTAGAGACAGCTAAGCACTCCCAGAGCCATCCTACCAAAAAAACCAAACGGGCTTTTTGGCCGCCCCAGGATCTCCAGTGCGCTCACCCTCGGGGTCTTTGCCGTGATTTTGGCAGCGACGGGCTTCCTTAAATGTTCCTCCGTCTCCGATCTCACAGACGATTCACCAAACCTTAACAGACTCTCTGGAAGAAAGTAGCGGCACTCCACTTCAACCCACTCCCTGACAGAAGGGGTGCTCCTCAGACAAGTGGCCCAGAGGATTCTGGGCGAATGAGTGCCCCCCACTCCCACCAGTACATTAAAGGGGGCCTGGAGCCCACCCTGCCAGCTGGGGCGGCGATTTAGGAGACGCACTTCGAGCATGCTTAGCTCTGCGGTTGGAGACGCGACCTCAAGCTGGAGGCAGCCCTGGTCTGCTTCAATCTGGCCGAGACCAGTATCCACAGGCAGTTTTCCAAAGCCATTTCCATGTTCAATGAGTGTGCTCGTCAGCCTGACACAGTGTGGCATGACAAAGGACTTGATTGGCTCCTGGGAGGAAGACCAAGCCCTCGGAGTGTCCCCAGCCATTGGAGTGCCTTTGTGATCCACGAGCCCCTGGGATCACACCCGAGTTGGTGGTCACGGGACACGCGCCATGATGAGAAGACCTGGGCCTGAGTCGGGCGACAATCCGGCCTCTGTAGGGGACGAGGAGGCCTGGGGACCAAGTGTGGTCGCACGGTCACCCATTCAGGCAGCCGGCGCACCCAGTGAGATGCCAACAGAAACCTGGGACCCCGTGGCCGGGTGGAGCTTCACGTCTGCTGAACACCTTGAGGTGCCAAGAGGTGACGCATCCCGGTGGGTGCTGTGGGCGCAGGGCATGCTGGGAGTCCTCCCTCTACCTCTGAGGGCTTCCCGGGCCCCTCCCACGGTGGCTCTTCATCCAGCTGCTCCTGAGGCGGGGCACTACCTGGTTCTATGAGTCATCATAGTGGATTAGCTCAACAGAGGGGGTCAGGGAACCCCTGAATTTGTCGGCTGTTGGCCGGACGTGCAGGCAGCCTGAGGACCCCCACAGTGTGACTGGTCTGAGGTGGGGTGTTCCTACAGAGGGACAAGCCTTGGACCTGGGGGATCTGCACTAACCCCAGTGGCCAGTGCCAGACTATAGTGCGGTGACCAGCTTGGGGGTGGGGCGCAGAATTAAGGTGACTTAAACTTGTGTCCCTGCTGGGTGCATGGCCCCGCCAGCAGCAAGTAGTGATTGAATGCGTCAACTTGGTCACCGCGGCTGGACGGGGCCCAGGATCCATGGTGGAGAAACGGCACGGAACCGGGCACACAAATCAGAGCCATCACCTCCGGATCGGAATCGATCCGTCTTGTAATCACAAAGGCGGAGGGGAAAGGGCACTCACGGCCAGCTGGCGACTTCCCGGGTCCAGAGGGGGCCCGTCTGGTGCGTCACGTTTCCCTGGTCTGAGCAGGGACAATGATCTCAGCTGGGGGAATGGGAACCCCCAGTCCTTGCCCTGCAGAAAGAAAGCTTGGCCGAGGTGAGCCCACAGTTCCCTGGCAGCAGCCCGGCTGCTCCGCGCTGTGGAACTGGGGCGGCACTTGGAGGTGGAGGCCAGACGACCGGCCAGCAGCAGCAAGGTCTCGTCTTGGGAGCATTTACGCGCTCTGTAGGCCACCTCACCTCCAGGGGGAGTGTGTGTGCGTGTGCGTGTGCCAGCCTCCCACCAGGACAGCCGGCCCTCATGAATCCCTAAGGTGCTGCAACACTGATGGGCACTCAGGACCACACGGGCCACCCAGATCTGCCCCGGGGCTGCTTCCCGAAACATCAGCTCCAAAGGGCTGCAGTGGGAAAGTGATACTGCGTGATGGGCGCACCCTCCAGTCCGGGGGCGGGGAAAGCTGTCCACACTCAGGACAACCTCGCCCTCTGCTCCTCCATCGTGTCGGGGGCTGGGGCTGGGAGGTGGCAGCCCCACACTAGGGGGTGGAGGGAGCCCCCCTCAGGGGACGTGAGTGACAGGACACCTTTACAAGCATTTATTTTACTTCCTCTTTCCTGCCCAAGCAGGTCACTCACAGACCTGGCGAGTGACGAGTCCCAGCCTTTGCTCACAAGTCCTGCGGCCCCTAGAGCAGCCCCTCTGTCCACCCACAGGGGACGTCGTATCAGCTTCCCAGCATCGGCCCCGGCGCCCAGGCCCACTTGTGCCCCCTCAGCCCACTCACACGGCACGCCCTGGGCCTTGGGCACGGGAGCACTGGGCGTGTGTGTGGGTACGGTGACCTGCAGCACCCTTGTGTGGCAGTCCCTGCCTCAGACAGACAGTGTAGACGGGCACGCTGTTCACGCCTGCACGTGCGTGTGTACACACTAAAGTAATAGGCCGTGTCGGTCCACTCTGTGTGTGTCTGTCAGTCAAAGCATTGCTTGCTCAATTGTTTGTTTCTCCAACCCCACCCCCCACGATGCCCCTCTGCCCTTCCCCTCATTGTAAAGTATTTGCTGGGTGGAGGCTACGGGGGCTAAGGCGCAGCCCCACACTCCCCTCCAGGAGCCCGGAGGTTGGGTGGGACAGGAAGGCAGGGACGCCTGACGTCTGTCTGCCTACAAGGACAATTGTTTGTTCCTGAGACTCTGTAGAAATGAGGAGAAAGGGGCGTTCCCTCTCCCTGGGGGGGCAGGGAAGGTGCTTTCCAGCCCAAAGGTGAGGGAGGTACGGAGGGGCAACAACAAGGCTGCCCTCCCTCGTGGGGGTCGGCCCCAGGAGGGCCAGCTGGGCCCCTGCCTGCCTGGTGCCTCCTTTCCTGCCCGGGAAGCAGTGAGCATGAACAAAACAGAAAAGCAAAGCAGGAGAAAGGAACAAAGCACAGGGAAGGAGGGTCTGAGCAGATGCCCACCCTGAGGCTCATCACGGTGTGAGTCACCAGAGCCCAGAGGTGGACACGCCCGGGAGAGACTGCACTGTGGGCACAGAGGAACGTGGCTTGACCCTGAAGAAGAAGAAAGCCTGCCATTTGCCACCTCAGCCATGGACCCGGGGGACGCGATGCTGAGTGACACATAGCAGGCTCACAAAGACAAGCACTGTATATTCTCATTTATACGTGGCGTCCAAAGTAGTTGAACTGGCAGACGAGAGGGCAGACTGGTGGTCACCAGAGTGGGAGCTGGGGGCGCTGGGAGATGTTGGGAGGTGGGGACAAGCCCTCCGTTACAAGATCAGTCCGTCCTGGGGCCCCGCGTGCAGCACGGTGACTAGTTCATCACACTGAGCTGCAGACTTGAAGTTCACTAGGACAGTGGACTTCCTGTGACCTCACCACACACAAAATGCGGGAACTACGCGGAGTGGCGGGGCCTCAGTGACCTCCACAGTGGTGGCCATGTCACAGTAAGTCCAAATGTCAAAGCATCATGCTGTGTGCCTTACACAGTCACCGTCTTTGCCAAGCATATCTCAGTAAAGCTGGACAAAATGAATGACACTGAAGAAGCCCCAGGATGGGGGTGGGGGTGGGGGCATGCAGATGCTGACGGGTTTGAAGACCCGCAGCTGCCCCAGGGGCCTGTCTAAATCACCCCAAGGACACAGGAGCCAAGCCCCAGCATGACCCAGAGGCCAGGCAGCCATCTGTCTCACGACATTTTTCTCAACACAGATGTCATCGCTGTAACTGACACAGGGACCTGCTCGACCTTCCCGAGAGCCGTGATGGGCCCAGACCACAGCTCCCCATTCCAGCCAACAAAAAATCCTGAGTCAGTTGATGTGACTTCTGCCCTCACCTGCGACCCTCCACCCTCCACCAGGGACCGTCCGTTCTGCCTCTCCAGCTCTGCCCTGCCTCTGGGGGCAATGCCACTGCCCGCCCTGGCACCACTTATCCCAGTCACCCCCTGGTAGGTGGCCAGGCACGTGACCCCAGAAGCCTTTGCAGGCAGCACCCTAGAGGGCTGGACTTGGAGAGAGGACAGAGGAAGCTAAGGTCCCCAAGACGGGTGGGCGTGTCCAATGCTCCCTGAGTTGGCTTCGGGCCACCCAACCGGAGCTGTGCCCAAGCCAGCCACCACCTCCTGTGCTCCTCTTGCCGAAGTCCCGTCCCCCCGGGAACAACCTAATTATGCCGTTGGCTCCCGAGAAGGGAAGTGGACAAGGATTCATTTGCAGCTCGCCACACTCCAGTTATTGGATTTTTCTAACTCACTGCTGTGTTTCTTTTGATCGATGAGCATGAACGGATCTTTGCAGGGAGATAAAAGGAGAAGGTCCCTGGGTAACTGGGCTGCTTCTGGCACGTTCTCTGGGGGCCAGCTGGAAGGCGCGGTGGCTCTTGTTTGTTTAGGCCTGCAAAGCCCCTACTTAAACCTGCAGGCAGGCTCTGCAGAGCAGTGACCCTCCGTGCGCCCTGGCCCTCCACGGACCAGCCATGGAAGGCTGTTTAACTGCTGCGGGGGGCGGGGGGGCAGGGGGAGGAACTGGTGGGGGCAGTCTGGAGAGGCCGTGTGGGCCTGGATGCTGGCTGGCTGGCCTCTTATTGGTTTTGTCCCCTTCGTGTGCCCAGGGCCTGGGGGACTGCAGGTGGCCTTGGGTTAGAGGCACTACCAGCACCCAGGCCTTCGGTCTGGTGGCTGGGAGGCCCGGAGAGAAGTGTCCAGAAGCTTCAGCCCAGAAGGAGACACAGATTGTAAGAGTCTCCTCACTGGCCTGACACTGGGCACCCCAAATCCGGGCCTTCATGGATGTCTCCCTGGTCGGCCACCAATGGGCAGGAGGTTCTCTCCTGCCTCAGCGGCTCATGTCTCACATCCCTGACTAAAGAAAAGGCACTGCCTGCCCCCTCCCCCACTCTCCTCCAGACGATACACCAAGTCCCGGCCAGGAACCCCAGCATTGTCCGCAGCCCCTGCCTCGGTTCCCCCGTCCATGCTGTGAGTCCCGTGGACCTTCTCCTGGGGACTGTCTAACCGCCCACTCTCTGCCCCGCTGCTCGGCCCTGGACCGGCCAGCATCTGTCCCCACGCAGGATGGAGCTGGTCGCTGAGATGGCCTCTATCTCCCTTTCTTGGGTGCATCCCCCCTCAGAACTTTCTCTCCAAACAGCTGCCAATGTGATCTTTCCAAATGACCAACTGGACCTCTCTGAACCCTGGCCCCGCCTGCAGGCCGGCCTCTGCCTCCAGCCCTCAGTGGTTGGGGGGGGCCCGCCAGCTCCCCCGTGCGCCCCCTCTCCTTGCACTGGTGACGGGCCCCGGCGTGCTGTGACTGGGCTCTGGCCAGGCTCAGGGCCCGGAGCCACTGCAGGCCACATCTGGAAGGACACTGCTTGTCCACTGCTTCACCTTCCTCCGTGTGGCCAGCGGCAGCCACCAACCCCCCCAGGACAGCACAGCGCTTCAGGGGTGGCCGCGCAGAGCTGGAAGGGACTTGGTGGGTCTGCGGTGGCCCTTGGAGCTCGGCTCCCCCACACCCCTAGGGCCTGCCTGCTGGAGCTGCTACGCGAAAGACACACGGACCTCCTCTCCGGGTTAAATCTCTTCTCTTCAGTGTCTATTGGAGCGGCCGGGCCAGCAGCAAACGCCTCCCCATTTTTCTTCGGATCGATGCCCAAGCGCCAGCCCTGCTGGGCTGAGCCCAGCCTCCAACGGAGCCGTTCTGGCCCTGGTCCTCTTGAACTGGCTCAGATGCTCTACACCCACCCTTCCTCTTGCCCCAGGGCCTTTGCATGTGTCACCCCCTGTTCCCTCCGCCCCTCCCAGAGCTGGCCCTGCCCCTGCTCCGCCCACCCTCCTTCCGCGGGTTCTCCAGGGCTCATCTCAGACACCCTCCCCCGAGACCCAGTCACCCCTTGGGGACCTAGCGGGTCTGGTTCCGGTCTCCCTTCTCTCGGGACAGAATGAGCACTCAGTCTGGTCTCTGCTGCGTGAAGCCTCCACGATGTGCACTTGATTACCCTCATATGGCCTGTCTTCTCAGCCAGCCAGCCAGTGCGGGGGGCAGGGCTGGGTGTCAGCCCCAGGGACCACGGGCAGGCCCTCCCTAGGTGACAGTCAGGGTGCAGGAACCTGCCGACACTGTGGCCGCCGCGGGCCCTCCCTTTGCTTGTGCTTGTCTTCCTGTCCCTCCTGTCCTCTCAGGTACCGGGCGGAGGAGGTAGCCCTGAGGACGAGTGAGCCAATCTGTTAAAGCTCTGGGCACGGCGGTGCTGGCCCTGCAGACGTGATTGAAGAATCACAGACTGATTCTCAGTGGCCTTGGGATGTGACTGGATGCGGGGCCCGTGGGTGGCACGATCTCGGGGCTGGACAGGCCAGGAGGGCAGGGGTCAGCCTGCCCCCGACAGCCCAGCATGGTGGAGTATTCACAGCTTTTAGTCTTCCCTTTTGCCTTGAGGTGGAACCCCCGAAACACAGAATGAACCATTTTTTAAATGCACACATTCAGTGGCACTTCGCACCTTCGCTGTGTTGTACAGACCCCACCTGTGTCTGGTCCCAAAGTGTGTTCATCTCCCTGGAAGGGAGCCCCAGACCAATACACACACCAAGGCTCCTCTTCATGCCACGGGTTGGGTGGGGGTTCACTTGTCATTTTCTTAGGCAGCAGGCAGCTGGGCAGGGACCTGGGCAGGGGCCGGGGCAGAGGCAGGCAGGTGGAGGGGAGCCAGGCTCTAACCACTACCAGCTCCCCGCCACACATGCTCTCCTTCCTCCCGCCTAGGAGCCTGGGGGGCCCAGTGCTCTTCGGGGGGCAGGATGCTGTGGGTTTGGGTGGGGACCTAGGGGGCAGACCCCCCACCCCGGCACTCTGGAAGATGCTGCTGTAAGCACAGCCCTGTCTCCGAAGCCCCCAGCCCATCCCGCCAGCCCGCAAATGCGCGTTGCTGTCTGGTTAGCGAGGTTCTGAAATGTTATCCTCTGCGTCTCCGGCGCCCCACGCCTTGTTTCGCCGGGGCTGCGCCTCTTCAGAGTCAGAGCAATTTGTTGCCATAACAACCTGTCTCCCACTCCAGAACGTTTAAATGCCAGCCTCCTTCAGTCTGGTTCTTCTCAGGGGACTCTGCAGAGTGGCTTCAGCAAGGGAGGGGGTGGGGGGACGGCCGCTGCCCTTCTGGTCCCCAGGGGCCTGTCGCCTCCCCCTCCCCAAGCCTGGTCTGAAGACTCTCTCAACCCAGTCTCACCCCAGAGCCTTAGAAGTCTGCGTCCCACACCTAGCTTAGCCTTGTTCTGTCATAAAGAAATGAAAGAAATCGTGAAGGAGTGGGAAGGGAGACAGAGTTATGCTCCCACGGGGAGGCCCGAGGGAGAGCGCCAGGTCCCAGTCATCGCCCCACCCAAGTGCCCGTCCAGGGCCTGTGCTGTGTCCCCTCCCCAGGTCCCCAGTGCACACCCAAGGAGCTGTGATGAGACCTGGCCCACTTCCAAGTCCACAGGCCACTCCCAGGAACGCAGGGTCAGGTTCAAGGGAGAAAATGACCGTTTCCAGTCCGCACTCCCCTGGGCTCCTGGGGGAAGCAAGACTCAGAACAGTGGGTGAGTCTGGGCCTGGGAACACCCCCCTGCCCCGCGCTGAGAGCCTCAGAGAGCACCCAGGCTGCCTTTGGGAGAACCGTGTGCATGGGATGGTGAATTCTGGAAAGTTCCCCACAAGAAATCCCTGTGCCCTCCCAGCTGCCTGACCGCAGACCTCTCCGCCTGCCAGAGCTGGGACATATTTACTCTGGGAAATCCTCCGGCCGAGCCAGTCTTATTTATCTGCCCTTTCTGACTTTTAAACACTGGCTGTTAAATGCCAATACCTTTGATTTTATATGTAAATCACGCTGCGGACTCTCCAAGCTCCTGAGAACAAACCGCCCTCGGAGGAGCTGCCCTTTCAACCTGTTCCCTTCAGGAACGTTTTTTAAGACCAGAACTGCCACTTCCAAATTCTGTCCCTGGCCTCCCTTGTTCAGCGGTGCGACCTTGTTATGTTAACATAAAAACGAAACACGGGAGAAGAGGCGGTAGAGCGGGACTCAGCCGCCGGTGGAGGGCGGCGCCTGGCCGAGGAGCGGGGTGGGGGTGGGGCTCAGTGGCCGGCTTCCTCCTCGGGAGCTGGATTTGCAGAAGGAAAAGGAAAAAGGGCCTGCGAGGCGGAAAGCCAGTGTGCGGGGTGCTGTGGTTTCCGATCTCCCGTTGCACGGTCCAGACAGCTGGACCAGAAGCAGGGCAGTCACTGGGAAGTGAGGAGAGGCAAAGGACCCGGGGGGAGGCTGACACACGGACTTGTCCCCGCCGGCTGCCCCTGGGAGGTGGACCATTTCGAAGTGTGTCCCCTCCACCGTCCCGAGAGCACACCTGGTGGGCGGGCCAGTTCTGCTAACTAAGGCGCGGAGGCTGAGGGGTATTCCAGGACCCCCACAAACACGAGCTCCATCACACAGCCAGGAATCACGGTCAGGCCACCTGCTCGGGATGAGTCCCAACAAGGCTGGGGCCTCAATGTCCAGTTCCTGGGGCCTCAGAGCACTGACCGCTCGCTCCCAACGCCCCAGCTGCTGCTCCTTCCCTGGGCAGACGTCGTCACCCTCCACACACTGGGCCACCTCAGGAAATGATCCCTTCTCGTCCCCGTCCTGAAGCCCCAGGACTCAGCGGGACTCAGTTAGATGCCCCCCGCCCCCAGCCCTCAGAACAGGACAAAGTGTCCCTTGCACTCAGGGAGTCCCTGAACTCCAGCCTCTCTCTATGTTCATCCCTCTACTCTGTCTGTCTGCCTGTGTTTTCCCCACTGGACTCCACGTTGGGGGTCGGGGGGCAGTTTTCAAGCGGTCACTGGCAGCAGCTTTAGACCAGCAATTGCAAAGCCATGAACGGGTAGACCTGGGCAGCCCCAGCCGGTGCGGGTGCGAGGGTTTGGTTCCCAGTGATGGGCAGGCGGCCATGCCTCACCCCTGGGCAGTGGCAACTATTCTGCGTGGGCCGCAATCCGGGCTGCAGTGGCAAGTGGGACAAACCTCGGCCTCACAGCTGCTCTGGCAGAGGGGCCATCTGCGCTGAGCCTCCGGGCCCACAGCAGCCGCGTCTCTGGGGTGAGTCTGAAGGAGGCCTCGGGGTGGTGGGGGGGACACTGGGACAGAGGGACCGGGGCTCTCCCCCCTCCCCTTCTCCTCCCCAGCTTGAGGCCACAGTCTTGGTGGGGGACATCATGTACTGACTTGAACCTCTTGAGATGTTCCAGAAGAAAGACTTTCCTGGGGCCCTGAGGGAGGGAGAAAAAGTTTTCCTCCCTCGGTGCCGCCCAAGGACTGGTCTGCCTTCAGAGGCCAGGCCACAGAAAGGTCCAGTGGCTGCCCTGGCCGCAGGCAAGGCTCACTCTGGGACCCTCGCTCAGAACAAGCCAGAGGCACCTGGGCTCTGGCCGACGACTCTGGCCTGTTGTGCTGGAGCGGCCCCGCCCCATGGACCATGTTACCATCATGGACAAGGAGGGGTACCCAGGATCTCGGGGCCCCGAGCACAAGACTGAAGGGCCCAGCGACTCCACGTGGACCAGAGACAAGCCCTCTAGCTCCACCCCTCCCGAATGTCTGACCTGCAACAGCAGCACAAGGCCACCCAGCTGTTCGGAGGCTCTGTTTTCAGAACTTGTACCCAACAAAAGGGGCGCCCAGGCCCCAGTGTGCAGGGACTAGAACAGGGGTCCTGGGCTCCCCGCCCCCCCATGCCTTTTTTCCCACAAACGTCACGATTCCACAGAGAACAGCCAAGCAAGTTCAGAGTGATCGGAAATCAGCTTCCTTTTTCTCTTTGACGTTTCACTGTGATGTGCAATCGGAAGAAGACGAGGGGCTAACAGGGACCTGCAGGTCCCTCTGTGGTGAGTGTCCCACCAGTGGCTCGTCTGCTCTCTCCACGACGTGAGCTGTGCCCACGGTGAAGCTGGTTCTTTCCTCAATCAAGTCATACTAAGGACACGTGACGTACCCCCCTCCCAGGCCAACATCTCACGTCTGAGACCCAGAACTTAGCCCCAAGGAAACAACCCCCAGCGACAGCTGGTGCCCAGCCAGGATGCCCCACTTCCGCCCCTTGGAAGTGTTGGGCATTTTCGTTACAGTCTCTGGCACCCAAAGGTCACTGTGTTCACAGTCACAGGCCACCTCCAGGAACCAATGGGAACTGACTTCTCATTCTACCTTCAGGAACCAATGGGAACTGATTTCTCAGTCACATGACAACTCCAGAAACCAATGGGAAACTGACATCTCACTGACTTTGATTTCCTGTCTCCTGGAGGGTCACTGTCAGGAGCTGCCTTGCGGCCCCTGGTCCCCAGACGTAAACAGAGTTGGCCTGGACAGTGAGTGGAGAGCATCCAGTCGTCGTGGGTGCTCATCAACTCCGGGGGAGCCGCTGCATTCCTGCTGAGTTCGCCTTTGATCCATGGAGACCCGGCGTCCGAACCAACCCCAAAGGGAACCCTTAGAAGACCACCTGCCCCTGTGCCGTGGTTTAACATCACCAGCAGAGTCACCACCTTGCCCTCAGTGTCTTGGTCACGAGTGTCATGGGGTCGTGTCTTCCAGCTGGAGGGCCCGGTGGGGCAGTCACAAGACAGGGTTGACCCCAATTCCCTTTCCTCCTCAAATCCCACGAGCTCTGTTGGCCCCTTTGCTTCAGTGAACAGATCACTCTGGACTAGGGCATCTGCGCCTTTCCTGTCTTGTTACTGCACGCAGTGACTTTTCTATACCCGGCGTTAAGCCCACTTAATTTCCGAACTCTCTTCGGTGACTTCTGTCCGGGTTAGTCTCCCGGCCTCTTGGCTCCCGGTCTCCTCATTTGAAAAAGATGCATGAATGTGCCGCCCCCCCCACTCCCTTCACAGGAGGGTTGAGGGAATCCATTCGTGTGTGTGTGTGTGTGTGTGTGTGTGTGTGTGTGTAGGGTGCTGCCACACTGTGGGCGTCTCTGATGTCGGGTGTGAGACGCTGTGAGCGCCGGATCTCAGAGGGGAGCGGCAGGAGGGCTGTTCTCTGTCTGTCGACACCCATGCTTGGCCACTTCACTGAGACATTTAACACAGCCTTTCAAGTTTCTCCAAGTTCCGTGCATGCACGTCAGTGCCGGCATTTTGGAGGAGGTCGCCCAAGACGAGTTTTTAAGAAACTTGTGTACGAACCAGAGACTGGAGACGGCACCTTGTGGCCTGTCCGCCAGAAACCGAATTGTTGCCGGAGGCCCTGCTGAGGGGTCTCAGGCGTGGTGGCTGGTGCCCTGCTCCCGCCCGGCAGGCCACCCCAGGCTACGGGGACCCTCTCAGTTTAAGGAGCAAAGGACACTGCGTTTGGTAAGTGGCTTCCCAGCGAAGGAGACAGTGTCTGTGGGGACTAAACTGTGTCCCTGCCCTCCCCCACGTCCACATGCGGAAGTCCTAATACCCAGGACCTCCCAATGTGACCATAGTTGCAGAGAGGTGATGAAGATGGAGCGAGGTCACTGGGGTGGCCCTAATCCAGTGTGACCAGTGTCCTCGTAAGGACACTGTGGACACAGGTCTTTGTCCCCCCTGGGCGCACTCGGAGGAGGGGAAATGCCACTCAGCTCTCCTCTGGACGTCCCCAGGAACACACACCGCTACCATCTGTCACCCGACCAAGCTGATGTTGCTGACGGTGTCTCCCCCACAGCTGAGCGGGAACCTCCCCTGGAAGTCTCAGTCCACCTTTTGTCACAAATCTCCCCACCTCTTTTCTTTGGCCCAAACGGGAGAACAATGAACGCTCAGGTGTTTCCCTCCCCGTATGCTGTCTGTCCGTACGAGGGACCGTGCACCCTGCTGACGAGCAGGGCCTGAGCCTGGGCTCCCGCCCTCGTCGCCCCCGACCCCAGCCGCGGTCTCATCGGCCTGAGTCCACAGCAGAGGCACTGTCCCCCCCATGCAGCCTGCCCTGCCAACGAAACCCCGGTCCCCAGAGGCTGACAGCACTTGAAGAACCCTGCCGAGGTCTCAGTCAGTGACCAGCCACACCGCCCCTCCCCCAGCCCAGGCTATGCCCCCAGGGACACATCAATGTTTTTACTGCGGTGTGAGTGTTTGAACACCACAATGACTGGCAAGCTGGACAGAGAGGCTCCCCAACCCTGTGGCCTTTGCTCCTGGCGTCCATTTTTCCAGCACCGTCAGCCCCTGGCAGCGCCCGGAGTGGTGGGCGTTTTGTTTCTCCGAAGCTCTTCTCATGCCCTGCCTGGGGACACTTTGGCATTTGGGTTAAGGGACAGTGGTTCCCCAACCACCCGAGGACATGGTTTCTGGAAGATTCTAGGAGGAGAAAGCAGAGGAGCTGGAAGACCCCTGCGGCAGGGATGCCCCGGGGCCAGGTTGGACGCGCTGGGTCCCCAGTGAAGAGTGGTGTTTCCAGCTGGTGGTGACAGCGGGCCCTGGACCCTTGCACAGAACCGGAGCCCCGCCCCTCCAACTTCAGATGGCCTCCCTGTTTTTATCAGCCTCCTCTTCACACGGGGACCGTGGGGCTCAAGAGAGCTGAAGCAACACGCTGCACCCTCGTTAGCAAACGTCTGGTCTGGGGACGCCCTTCAGCCCGGACCACCCTGTTTTGCGGGCTCCTGGCGGCCACCTCGATGGCGTGACCCCCATTCACGGGGCTGCATTTTGCTTCGCACATTTCCTGGGGAGAGTTTTTTAACTTGGCTATGCAAGTATTGTTAACATGGATCTCACAGTTCTCTGTGTCCAGTTCGGAGCCACTGATTTTCCTTCCAGGTCTCATACAGGCGTTGCACCCCCATGTGGGCCCCTGCCCCCACCTCCCGCACTCACAGCCTCCCCACACCTGCCCCCCATCCTCCTTCGGGCCCTGACTTGGGCTTGGCTCCCAGCCGCAGAATGTCCTGGCTCCTGTCCCCGCCCTCAGGAACATTCTGCCCTTCCTGGGAACACGTCTTGGAGCTTGCCGAAGTCTGGTTTCCCTCCCACGCACCCTGCGAACGGCCCGCGCCGGGCCAGGCCATCACCCCCTGTGCCCTTGCCCCTGGGCCTGGCAGCTCTGCCCCCTGCGCCCAGCACACCTTCGAGCATCAATTTCCCACCGGTGAAGGGCTCCTTTCCATGGGAGCCAAAGAGAATTCCTGCCACTCAGTCATCTCCAAAAGTGTCCTTTAACTGTCCCTGTCCCCAGCTTCGTTTTTCCGAAGCATTCAATTACATTAGGCTGCCAGCAGCACACACATTTTAATGTCCCTGTTTTACGCCGGATAGTGAACAGTGACAGAGTAACAGGGCAACCCCCTCCTGGGCCTTCTCCCCACCCCTGACCCCTCATCTCTCTATATCTTGTTCCCTGAGTGTGTCTGAGCGTCATGAGCTCCTTGGACCCCACAGAGGAGGCCAGCTGCTGGGACCTTGGCCATGCACCTGCTTTCTCCCCGGGCTGGCGGGCAGGGCTGGGAACTCAAGGGCAGCAGCCCCTCCCCTGGTGGCTGCAGACAGATGCACGCAGCCCTGGCTCCTGAGCTCCGCTGGTCTCCAGCTGGCAGGGCCAGAGTGCAGGGCGGCCGGCCGCAATGCAGTAGCTCCATGAGTCTGGCCACCAGGGAGCCAGGCCCTGGTTGGGCCAGCTTGGCCCCTGCACCTCTCCAGGACCCCCACCTTGGCAAGTGCAAGGGTGGGCTTGTCACTTGAGGAGTGCCCAGGGCCAGGCACCTGGTTCTATGGAAAAGTAATACTTGTGAACACCAAAGCCCCACCTACTGAATTGCCTGTCTAGGTTAGGTCTTGCTCTGAACCCTGAGGCCATACTATTTTACGTCGTCATCGACATTCTAAGCCAGGTGTCATCAGGGCCTGTGGGAAGGGGAAAAACCGATGATGCTCCGAGGAACCCAATGATGTTGCCAAGTTGGAGGGCGCACCAGAGCTCAAACGCAGACTTCAAGTCTTGTCCTTCTTGTTCCTTCCCCAAGGGAGGCCCCACCGGTGTTCCCAGGATTATTGTTCTCAAATGGTGAGAACGTGGTTGGCCCTGCCATTGACTTCTCTCGGAGGTGTGGCTCCCCGACACCAGTGGGTTTGCAGCATCCGTTTGAGGGAACCCCGAGAGGGTGGACTGTGGGATCTGACTGTTTGGGTTCAATCCCTGTCCCAAATCTTATTGGCTAGGGGTTCTTTGCCAAACCTCAGTATTTTGTCTTTAAAATAGGCTCAGCTGCTCAGCTGCAGTGGCTTCCACAGGGTAGTGCTTCCTTCTTCCTCACATAATCACTGCAAGTAGGCGGCCTCATTCCCACTCAGGGGCCCTGGTTTTTTCCTGCAATTTCTCAATTATCCTCTATAGAGAACCATCCTCTTCGAGGTTGAAGCTAGCCCCACTGTTCCCTCATTGCCATCCAGCTGAGGGGGTTTGAGGAGACAGCAAGTAATAGATTTGCCCTCCTCATTTCTGGTCACTGTCTAGTGGTGACACTATAGTTCAGTGAGCAAGCCTAGCTGCAAGGGAGTCTGGGAATAGAGTCGCTCTCCAGGCAGCCATGTGTCTGCTACGCCTCAGGGCGGGCAGATCCAGCGTGTATTTCTCCAACTTCACAAACCAAGTCTCTGGCTCTCCGTGGACACCAGCCAGACGCCCTACAAATTTAGCTCAATTCTGACATTGTCTACCTGGAGAGAATATCAGGTGCCCCCAGCAAGAGCTCAGTCCCCCAAGACTACCCCCTTTCAGATGCCAACCCCATGTCCATGTTGTCACCTGGGCTTCTGACTGACCTCTAAGTCAGAGGACCCTGTGACAACCTCCTCAGGTTTGATTAATTTCCTGGAGGAACTCTCAGGAACATTGACTTATATCTACCACTTATTAAAGGGCATGATAAAGGATACAGATGAACAGCCAGATGGAGAAGGACACAGGGTGAGATCTGGGAGGGTCCCCAGCTCAGGAGCTTCTGTCCCAGTGGAACTGGGATGCAGTGCCTCCCCAGCATGCAAATGTGTTCACCAACGTGGAAGCTCTCAAACCCCATGTTTGGGGGTTTTATGTAGGCTTCATTATAAGGGCACGAGTGATCAGATCATTGGCCATTGGCAATCAATTAGACCTCAAGCACCTCTTCCCTCCCAGAAGGTCCAGGGCAGGACAGTTCCAACTTTCTACTAAGGGTTGGCTTCCCTGGCAACCAGCCCCCCTCCACACTCAGGTGATCAGGAGGTTGTTGGAAAAATCACCTCATTAACATAACAAAAGACCTTTATTACTCTTTTTGTTTAGAAAATTCCTAGAGTTTAATGAGCTTTATGCCAGGAACTGGGATGAAAGCAAATTATATATTTCTTATTATAAGTCAAAGTATAACAACAGAGTTCTATATTGCTAAAAGAAAATGTGGAAAATGAGTGCCAGGGGGATGTTAGCACCTCCGTCCAAGCAAAAATCCTGGACGCACATTAAGGGAGATGGGCATGTGAAGCTCGGAGAAGATTTACATTTGCAAAACCTCCTAAAATGGTTTTATTACCGCCACCACTTTCACCACCATCATCACCACCATCATCATCATCACCATCATCACCATCATCACCATCACCACCATCACCACTATCACCACCATCATCATCATCACCATCATCACCATCACCACCACCCTCATCATCACCATCATCATCACCATCATCACCATCATCACCACCATCACCACCATCATCATCACCACCATCACCACCATCATCATCATCACCATCACCACCATCATCATCATCACCACCATCATCATCACCATCATCATCATCACCACCATCATCACCATCATCATCACCATCACCACCATCATCATCATCACCGTCACCACCGTCACCATCATCACCATCGTCAACTTATTCATCATCTCAGGTCGTGCCAACCAACCACCAGCAAAGGTGACAATTGGGCTGCATCACCTTCCCTGTCCCCCAGGCAGTGGTACATTTTTCTAATTGCTGCTGCCTCCACTTGCTTTTTTGAATTCAAGGGCAGACCGAAGCCTAATTTGCCATCACCTCAGACTCAGTAAATTGCCAGTTTGGCATACTAATTCTTACAGGTTTTAAAAACAATCCTGATTATGAGAAATTCACAGCAAGCCTTGTAAATGTGTGTCTGGTGCTAAAACGCTGTAGTCTTTGACCCAGCAACTTTGCTTTTGAGACCTTACGGGAATGAAATAACCGCGGAGAAGCAAAAGCGTTTGTCTGCTGAGCTGGGTCTCCCAGCGCTATTTATAACCACTGAAAAACTGGAAATGAACTCAGTGTTGAAAAACAGGCACATGCTGAAATAAATTATCCTACACCCAGGTGATGAAATACTATGTAGCTTTTAAAAATTATGTTGTCGAATATTCAAAAATATGGAAAGTACTCTTGACGGATTTGTTAAGTGAAAAAGCAAGTTTCAAAACAGTTTGCGAAATTATAATCTCGGTCTGTGGTGGGACAACAGGAAGGAGAGATGAGACGATAAGGGTCTCAAGTGCCCTTTGCAGGAGGACAGCCCTTATTTAAATGCCGTCTGAGACTGAAGAGCAAGGTGCCAATGAACGAGGGACGGTGCCGTCAAGGAGGTCCGGGAGCTCAGGCACCTGGAACACCCTGCTCTCCTCGACTCTGTGCCCCCAGGGACGGACCGTGGGCTCTGCGGGAGACAGCCGTACCTTCACCTTCCTCCGCATCACACCGTGAAACTCTCCCCACAGAGTACCCAAAGGCGGGGACAGCCCAAGAGCCCATCAGTGGACAAAGGGACATGCAAGCGAGACATGTCCACGAATGGAGTGTTACTAAGTCACAAACGGAACAACACTCTGACGCACCGGGCAACCGGGCTTCCCTGACAATGTCACTGCAAGTGGAAGAAGCCGGTCACAAACGGCCACACACAGTGCTGGTCCCATTTGTATGAGACCCTCAATAGGTGGGCCCTTGGAGATTGTCACTAGATTGGTGGTCACGGGGGCGGAGGGGGCGGGTGACGCGGGTCAAGTAGGGGGGTGCCCGGTAACGGGAACAGGTTTCATTGGCGGTGACGAAAACGCTTCGGAACTAGACAGAGAGGGTTTGCCAACGTTGTGAACTCACTAAGCGAAAGCGGTCCGTTTACATGCAGGATTGCTCACTTGAAAATGGTTAATTTTATGCAAATTTTAGTGCAGTGTGAAAACCCAAAACAAAATGATAGGAACATCCACACCCCAGAAGGGAATGACACTCACCTAAGGCAGGCAGAGCCACCAGCAGGGTGGGGGACAGTCCTCCGACGACCACAGGGGAACCACCGTCTCTGCCAAGTGACGTGTGGGGATGAGACCCCTTCCTGGAGTGTAAGGGGTGCTCTCCCCCACAATGGGCAGCTGCCCGTCCTTGCTCAGGGGTGCAGCTCCTCAGGGGCGCAGCTCCGTAGGATAGTGGGCTGCAGCCATGGCCTGGGGGTGCTTGTGGTGTGGGCCGTTGTGGCAGTGGCCCTGGGCCCTCGCCGATGGGTCGCTCAGTGCCTGCACTCTAGAGGCTCCTCGCCTGTGTGACCGGGACCCAGGGAGAGCGGGACAGCCCTGGTGTGTCGGGTGAAAATCGGCTTCATCCTGTTGGCAAACTGGTGTTGGTCACCCACTGTGGGTGCCTGCGAGGCCCCATGCTGGGAGCTGAGGCTTCCAGGGGCAGGGGACAGGCTTCCTGATGGAGACACAGTTGGGTGGCCTCCCGAGAAGTCTGGGTGCAGAGCACAGGCCTGGGTGCATGTGGGGGCTGGGAGCAGAGGATGACCATCCAAGCTGCCACATGAAGGAGGAATAACAGTCATCACCCTTGTCATCCACCCCAGACCGGTGGGGAAGGGACGATTCAGGGAAGCCTCTGTCCTTTCTTCTCCCCTAACACCCTGTGGGTGATGTTCCTGGGGCCATGAGAGGGTCAATGGAGTGGGTGGGCTGGGGCAGCACCGTAACGTGAGCGGGTCTGCACTTCGGAAGGTCCCACTGACACTGGGAGACCAGGGTGCCCAGGTCCCGCGTGGGTCAGGAGGGTGACTGTGGAGGGAGACAAGCCATGAAGCGCCCAGTGCTCTCGCACGTCACTGGGATTACTGAAGGCCTACTGTGTGCCCGGCTTTGGGATCACAGGGACCCACACAGCAGCGTGGGGGGTGGTCCCAGAATCCAAAAGAGCAACAGCAAGGAGTTCAACTGGACACCGGGAGGCCTCAGCGCTTCTCGTGGCTCTTCCCACCCGGCCCTCACAACAACTCGGGCAGTGCATGCCTTCTGTCTCAGGGCTCAGGGGGAAACTGAGGCAGGCAGAGGCAGGGCAACTTTCAAAGGTCACAATCTCAGTCCATCTGGGCTGTCAGAACAGGGTATCACACACAGGGCAGCTTAAATAACCTTTACTGCTCACAGATCTGGACCTGGAAGTCCAAGGTCGAGCCTCTGGCAGACTCGGTGTCTGGTGAGGACTTGCTTCCTGGTCCACAGACACCCATCAGCCTGTGGCAGTGGGCGTGGGAGCCCTCCAGGGTCTCCTTAGAGAAAATCACACCTAGTTCCACGCACAAGGGCTCACCTTTGTCACCTAGCCACCTCCCAGAGTCCCATCTATGAGCACCATCCCATGGGTGTTAGGGTGTCAACATATGCCTTTGGGGGACACAGACACTCGGGCCACAAAAGTCCTGCATCCAGCAGCCGGGTTCACACCCAGACAGGGCCCCCAGCTGGCGCCCAGTCATGTCTCATCACCACCTCTTCTTTCAGGGGCCAGGAGGTCAGATCCTCCCCCCAGAGACTTTGAAGGCTGCGACAGAGGGCTGTAAGCCATGCCACCCCGCGTCCTGGGCCCCCAAACGTGCTCATCTTGTGACTGGAGGTCTGCACCCTTTGACCACCATCTTCCCCGGCCCCCCACCTCCCCCCACCGCCCTGGGGACCCCCGTTCTCACCGCCCTCTCCGCTTCCACGAGGCTGGCTGTTCTGGATCCCACGTGTAAGTGGAATTGTGGTGTTGGCCTTCGTCTGTCCGTCTGACTCCCAGAGCACAGTGCCCAGGAGCCCACAGTGTGGACATCGTGGCACCGATGTCCGTCCGTCCCCATGCCTGAGCGGTGTCCCACCAGAGATGGGCATAGTCACGCGTTCAGGGTTCAGCACCGCGTCTCTCTCCACAGGTGAGGATGTTGATGGATGCCCAGGTTGCGTGCATATGCTGCTGATGTGGCTGGTGCCGCGGGAAACATGGGGGGCAGCTCTCTCTTCACCCCGATTTCATTTCCTTTGGATGAATTCCCAGAAGTGGAACCGCTGGGTCATGAGGCAGTTCCCGTTTTAGTTTTTCGAGGACCCTCCACACTGCAGGTGCACGGATTCACGGTCCCACCAGGAGTGCATGAGGGTCCCTTTTCTCCGCACGCTCGCCCCTGGCTCTGGTGGTTTTGTCGCTTGGCTACCAGACATTCTGACAAGGGTGAGGTGATGATGTCCTTTCTGGGGGGTTCCATTTGCATGTCCCTGCTGATGAGTGACATTTGAGCATCTTTTCGTGCCCTGGAGGTCACTTGTAGGTCTTCCCTGGGGGGAAAAAAAAATCAGTTTGGTTTTTCTCTGCCCATTTTTAAATCTGATTGCTTTTTCTATTCAATTACACACACTCTTTATATACTTTGGACATTAACCCCTTGTCAGACATACAATACACAAATATTTTCTCGCACATGGTTTTAAAACCTCTCTGCACACCCATTTTAATTTTCCTTTTGTAGGAAAGCTGATGACCACGAGATTGATGACAAATGAAAGTCCCCTACCAGCTACCACCCTGTTCCAAGATTTAGACATTTGTCACCTTAAAAATATTTAATGACTTTTTTAAAAATTCAAATAAATTAAAAACTAATTTGAGGCTTAATCAAGCGATTCATTTAAACATCTCTGGCAGTGGCCTGTACAGAATGTGTGCAAATCCCCCGCTAATCCGCACTTCCCACAAGGGTCTTGGAGAGCCCTGGCTGTCTATGCAAATAGGATCCGAGGGAACAAAGCCAGCCCTGTTCTGGTGGGTGGACCGTATTTTGCTTCCTAAGTTGATTTCTACCTCAAAGAAATAATTCTTCACAAATGGTTCATATGCACCTAACAATGCAGCTCTATTTTTAGTCTGGATTCCTTTCTTCCCTTTCTGAATCGAGAGTTCTCTTTCGTCCCTAGTGAGTCCAAGCTGCTGGGGACAGTCCCTCCCAGGCCCAGTGGGGAAGGAGCGTCCCAGGGCTGGGAAGTGGCTGGAGACTGAGAACCAGCGCCCCCCACCCCTCATTCACCATCCCTGTCAGAGCGCGCATTTCCTATGCAAATCCTCTCGCGTTCTTTGAAAATAACTGAACATTTAACTCCAAAGTGATTTCACAATTAGCCATTTCCTGCAGGGAAATTCAGCCAAAGCTAGATCCCAACCCAGGGCTGGAACAAAGCCTCCCTGAAAACTTTTCTTTTAATGGCACCGGAATGAGGGGGTTCTTAAGTGCACTGAGCGGGAACCGAGCTCTGGGGGGGCTGCCCAGGGCCCCCTCTCCGGGGCCCACGCGGAGCCGGCGTTCAACAGCATCTCTGCAGGCATCAAAACGTACAGAGCGATTCGGGGCATCATCCTGTGCGGCTGCCGCAGCAGGTGTCTGGGGTGGTAAGGGGGGTGTTTTCTGCCTCGCAGATGAGGAAACTGAGGCGGGAAGGCACAGGCGGTTTGCTCAGGTCCTGGAGGTTATTAGTACCTCTCGTAGCCAGTAAGTGCCAGGGTAAAGGGGACCGGAAGATGCCACCTGAAAATATGCCACTGTGGCAAAAAGATTACTTTCAGCTGAAAGAAATGGAGAAGCCGAGGACTTGGCAGACTCTCGCCGTCCCACATCTGCCTGAAAGCAGGACCCGAAGCTCGCTTGTGCAGGGGCGAAGGACACCCGTTGTCACTGAAGAGGAAGATGTGTCAAGACGGGTCGTCCAAATACGCCTTCCTAAAATAATCCTCGTCTTTATTAATTTTCCCACACTTTTGCAATCTCCCTCAGCAGTCTGACTCCGAGCCCCCGCCACCTTGGGACCAGCCCCTCTTGGCTCCTTCGTCTTGTGTTTCCAAGGTTTGCGTCATCGAGAGAGGTGGGCACCGTTGGCCACCCTTTCCTGTGAAGGGTCAGGCCATGAATAGCTTTGGTGTGTGGACCACGCAGGTCCCTGTCACCAGAACTCATCTCTGCCATTGTGACTTGAAAACAGCCATAGATAATACGTAAACCAGTAAGCATGACGACGTACCAATAAAACTTTATTTAAAAATGGGCAATGGGACCGGATGACGGATTTGGCCCTTGGGCAGTAATTTGCCGACCCTTGATGTGTCACGGTGACAGGGTCTCAGAGATGTGACAATGAAACACTATTTCTATCCTCGTGAGTGTGAACAAATTGTTACAAAGTTTCCTGAAAAGTAGGCCCTTCCCAAAATGCTACTGGTGTGATTCTACAGAGTAACTGCCATCTTGACAGGGGACAGCTGCGGAGTAGCCGTTGGCCTCGGTCCTATGTGTGACTCCCGCCACCCGGCGCTGCCCCTCCTCCTCGGGCCTTTCATCGCTGGGTGGGGCGGCCACACACTCGGTCGGCCTACTCGGTCGGCCTGGCGCAGCCTTGGGCAGGCCCGTGGCCCGCAGGGTCGCTAAGAGCACCCCATTCGCGCTCCCGGCGGGTCTGGGTTAGGTGACAGATGACACGTCCCTCTGCCAGTGTGCATTGTGCTCCTGCATGCCAGGTATGGCACCAGGCTCTGGAGAGGCAACGACCAATGAGATACGTGCATGTTGTATGTACACTGTGTATGTGTGCCCGTGTGCAATGTACATACATCATGCAATGTGTGTGATCTATGTGTGTACACATGCACACAGGTATACACATTGTGCCTGTACATGCACAATGCATATGCGACATTGTATACGCACATGCACACACACACGTGTATGTGTAGCACACACAATATTGTAATACACATATACACACAGTACACTGTTGTGCATATATAAACACAATGGACACACAACAGTATTGTATATACACGCACAATGCTCATCCAATATTGTGGGAATGTACACACACGATGTATGTACACCATATACGTGACCTCAACACCTGTAGACATATGCCATACATGTGTGATATACAGGTATGCACCACATATAAAACACACGTATGCATGGTACTTATGTCAAGTAGGCCTGGCCTAGGGAGGGAGGCACAGAGGACACAAGCACCATGGCAGGGAAGCTCCCGGGCCCTGAGAGCAAGCCAAGAAGGCTTTCTGGAGGAAGAGGCCTCTGGACAGAATCCCAGAGGATGCAGAAGACTTGGTCGGGCAAAGGAGGAAGCCAGAGTTGGACCTGCCAGCAGAGGGGATGGCCACGCCAAGGTTCCAGAGGGGAGAAGCCGCTGGTTTGTGGAAAACCCTCCCTCAGCCCAGCGCTGCTGGGAGGCAGAGCTCCCTCCGCAGGGAAAAGAAAAGAAAAAGCACAAATACATTTACTTCCGTGTGAAACACTCTTCCACACTGTCCTGGAGTTCTCTTATTAACACAAGGCCTCATAACTTACATTTCATTTGCTGGGGGTTCGCTAATTGCAACCCTGTAATTAAGTCTTCCTCTTGCCGTGAACGAGCGGGTCCGCCTTGTCGTTGAGCCGGTCTCCTCCTTGGGGCGCTCTGCTCACCCGTGGGGTCCGACAGCACCTCCAGGGGGACACTGTCTCCCAAGCTCCTCGCCCGCCTGCCCTTCCTCACCACACGTGCCCCAGAACCGCGGCGACTTGGAAGACGTGGGGGAACCAGACGGTCGAGTTAACAGCCGAGCACACAAACGTGAGTGTGTAAATGATTCAGCACAGAGGGAGCGCCACAGGGCATCTACTCTTTCACGGCTGACACATGGCTGTAGCAGCTGCCCCGTGATGTGTGCACACACACCAGTCTCCAGAGCCGCCCCAACCAGCAGCTCACACTCAGTGGGGCAGAACACCATTCACCGTCTTAGAGGTCCCCGGAACAGAGGTCAGCGCTCCTGCGGCTCCGTGGGGTCTCTCGGATACTTGGGGCATCTCTCAAGCCCACCGAGACCCAGAAGTCCTAGTTAGGAGTGTGGGTGTCGGGGCCTGCACCTTCTTCCAGAAGGGGCGACAAGGTAAATAAATATTCCAGGCTTGGCGGCCAAGCGGTCTCTGGGGCACTGCTTGGCTCTGCCATTGTCACAGGAGGGCGGCCAGGATGACAGAGGATGACAGGGTGTGGCTGTGTTTCAGGGACACTCTATGGGCACAGCAGGGCACAGGCCGGATCTGTCTGTGGGGGCCACAGTTGCCGACCACTGGTTTGTGCCCACACCACAGACTCCCTCGTGGGCCAGGAAGCTCATGCTTGTGTACTCGCCGCACGGGGGTCTGAACGAAGTGGGGTGGGACAGTGCCAGCCCTGGAGCTTGTGAGAGGACAGCCCGTGAGCAAGTCCCCTGTACACCTGGCTCCAGACCACCCTGTTCTGCTGACACCCCACCACATGTGCCGGGACTGTGGCCCTTCCTTTCCAGGCTGTGGGACACTCGTCAGTGTTTCAGACCGAGAGACGTGCACCTGGCACCTCATTCTTGCCGCTGTCCCCGTCTCCGCGAACAGCCCGGCTGCTGTTGTCCTGACCTGTGCGCTCTGGTCACGGTTTCTCTAAGAATCCTCCAGGGCCCCGAGTCCCTCCTCCAGAGGATTTGCAGACTTCATGTCCCAGAGAGAATGGGGGGACAGGATAGGGCCTGAAGCAGATTTCCCTTGGAGAGGCTGTGGTCACGCACACTCTGGGGCCTTGGTGGCTCTCCCTCTCTGCGGGGCAGGCGGCTCTGCCCTCCTTGACAGGGCCCCAGGCTGGGGACAGGACTGGCCTCAGGCGCTTGTGAGCTTCTGAAAGCTCCCTTGATGAGACACTCCAAGTCCGCGCATACACACTGACCCCGTGCATGACGTTCCCGCCCCACTTCCACACGTGGAGCGGGACAGTCCATCCTGAGAGGGTGCTGGGGTTGCTGGCCCTGAGCCTGCAGAAGACGAGGCACCAAGGGTCTGCCACCACGCCTAGGAGCGGATAAGCTCAATGCCCCCCCAAAACACAAAGGGGGGTGATGTGTCCCCATGGAAGTTGGTCACCTACACCAGGGCTCTCTGCCTACGGGGCAGAGGGTAATGGAGTCACCTGGTTAAGGGAGCCACATGGAGGGTGCACAGACTCTGCAAGGGCTCACACCACATACGGGCGGGGTCTCGGTGCCCAGGGGCCTGGCGCAGACCAACCCCCCCTGCTGGGCACCCCGCAGTTAAAACCTGAGGGTCCCAAACTTTAACACACGGGATCTCGAGGCTCCCCACCCTCCCAGGCATGTCACAGTGCTCGGCCCAGCGGGGCACAGCGAGGCCAGACCTCTGCTCCCGCTGGAATATATTCAGGCCGCAGCCACTTCTCGGTGAAATAGAGACACCTGGCCGAGGGCAAGGGCTTAATTGAACCGAGCTATTGGCAAGTGGCTTCCACAAAAGGGCTGGATTTCCTCAAAATCATTGAACGACGAGAGAGTTCACCTGGTTAATGACCACCCAATTTGCTGTGTCCACTGTGGAATTTCATCTACGCAAAAGCGCCGAATGGAGATGCACGCCAGGCAGTTCCCTTGAAGCTGAGACTGTCACCGATCTCAGAGACACGCGCTGGGGGCCGCCCTCGCAGCCCGCCGCCCGGCTCCAATGGGCCAGACACAGACGCTGCTCCGGGCTGTTCAAGCGCCTCTCACCGCAGGGGAATCTGTAGGGCTGCCGGTCCCCACGCAGGCTGCTGCCGTAACCACGCCCTGGCTCACACACACACACGTGTGCACACTCACACTCATGTGCACACTCACTGCGATGAGACCCAGCAGAGCCAGGTCATGCTGCGTTTAATCAGGTGCCCACCAAAGGCATGAGCTGCATCCCTCTGAGCCGATCACCAACACCCTCTGATCGTCCGGCGTTAACCTTGGCCTTGTGGGGCAGAAAGCCCTGAGGCCCAGGCTGACGCGGGAACAGACCTGAAACCCGGGAGCAGAGCAGCCGTTTCCTGATGCCAGGGCGTCTGCGCACCTCCCAGGCACAGCTGAACCGTGCTGCCTAAGCGGCCGGCCTTCCCAACTCAGGTGCTCTCTTCATGGCCACTCATTTCCGCAGCTGCACTCTGCCTATGGGTGCCACCTGGCATGGTCAGTCTGCTCAGCAAAGAAACCTGCCACACATGCCCCTGGGCACAGAGGGCCAGGCTCTCCCCCCGTGGAACGTTCTAGAGTGTACAAGAGAATTAAATGCATAAGTGATCGGCATAAGATATCTCGGTCCTGATGTTCAGGGAGGAAACTGGAGCGAGGTAGGGGGGCGAGCAGGGTCCAGAAAAGGCCTGCAGGGAGGAGCCAAGCATCGTGTGGGGGACCAGCTCCAAGAGGAAGGAACAGAATGGGCAAAGGCTCAGAGGCTGGACCCAGGGAGCAGACGCAGCACAGGGACACGGGGTGAAGCGTGCAGGGCTACTGGATGTGGGGAGGTTTGGCTGTGCTTCAGGGGAGACCAGAAGCCACTGGAAGCTGAGGTGTGCCGTGATGTGACACACCTTTAAAGCACGGCCTGAAGCATGTGCAGGTTGGGGCTACTGAGTGAGGGATCTACGGGGCCAGTGAGAGGAGGTAAAGGGACTGCGTCCAGTGGATCACAGACGGGAAGTGAGGATCCCAAGAAACGCTGAAATCTTCTCACGAAGAGGGCACTTCCCTGAGCAGGTGACACGAGGGAGGAGCAGGTTTGGGTCCCGTCAGCCCAGTCACACGGAGCCATTCTCTAGGATCCCATTCAGCCGCCACCGCTCCAGGCCGCTGCTCTCAGCTGCTGTGCCCTGGATGACGTCGCCAGAGACGGTACACACAGCGGGCTCTGGCCCAGCCGCCTTCCTGCTGACCTTCGCCCAGTCCTGGCCACCAACGTGGAAGGAGCTGCCCGCACGCGGGTGAAGTGTGGGAAACCAGAGGGCATGTGGGAGAGGCAGGCTCTGCACAAGCACCCCGGCCCCGGGAACTGGCGCCTCCAGCACCCCCTTGTCGCTCGCCCATACGGATACGAAAGCATCACATGAAGAAGAACATTGGCAAAGCCGGTGTCTGCCCATCACTCAGCCGAATTCACAATACAACATTTCCCCATCCCATTCCGTCCACCTGGTGACTGACAGGCAGGCAAACATGGCTGCTCACGTGGAAAAGTACGTCGCGAGGGCCCCGTGGTCATTTATCACATGGAGCTGCCTCTCCCCACCGGGAAGCCTGCCGTCTGGCCAGGAGGCGCTCCTCTCTGACACAGAGGGGCTCAGGAGAATGCCACCTCCCACAAGACGCCCCCCTGGCTTTGTGCTGGGCCAGCCAGCAGTTCCTCCCCCGCTGATGGTCCTCTCTAGGGGTCCTCAGCTCTCTGGGACCCGGTGCTAACCTCCATGCTGAAGCGACACCCCTGGGACTCAGCACCAGGCAGGGCCCAGGGGAAGGGCCCTAGAAAACCCAAGGACCAAGGAGGAGTCCCCCCGCCCACCTGGGACGGGGCAGCTCAAACAGCAGAGACTCTTTTCCCGCCATCCTGGGGGCTGAAGTCCACAGTCGAGGTGACGGCTGGGCCATTCCCTCTGGAGGCTACGAGGGAGGGCCTGTCCTGTGTCTCTAGCAGTGTCTGGTGGCTGCTGGCCTCCTGGGCATCCCCTGGCTTGCAGACCCATCAACCCATGTCTGCGTCGTCTTCCCGGGGCATTCGCCCTGCATGCGTGTCTGCGTCCCAGTTCACCCTGTTCAAAGGTGTTAAAGAAAAGCAGTCTTCTGTCACCTGTCCAGATGGCAAGGAAGACGTTATTCAGGACTGGGGGGAGAGGCTCGCCTCGAAATGCCGCACAGACAGCTGGGGATTTCCGCCAAGGAGCTGGGCAAGGGGGCCAGGGGACAGGGCACTGCTGAGAGGCACCAAGGGTGGGAGCATCTCATGAAAATGATTCAGGAGAGTCTCTACCACCCCTGGGCGAAGCAGGCCAAAACAGGGCTGGGGCCAAGAATGGGCTCCGAGGGGCCTGACCAAAGTCTGGCCAGGCCAGCCTTGGCCGGAAGACATGGAGCAGGGTGACGGGGGCCACCCCAGTGACCACACCTCGCCTTGACCATGTGCATAGTCCCAAACGAGGTCTGGTCACAGGGCCTGGAGTGAGGACTTCTCCGTCTGGGGGGCGGGCACATTTCTACCCATACCCGATGGCGTCCTTCGTGGCCTATTAAAAACAGCCCCACCAGGAGGGCTGCCAGCACCTCAGGGTAGCGGAAGCAGACCTGGGACAGACGAAGGAGTAGCGGGTGCAAACTCTGTTGTCAGGAGGAACTCCAAAATGAAATCGAGTAGGTGGGCGGTGCTGAGCGGGCAGGGGCCCCAGGCAGAGCATCCACCCTTGTCCCCATATCCATCAGCCCTAGAGAGGAGGGGGCAGGTGGTGGAGACCCCAGGACCCATAACACAGCACTGGGGGCTGGTCCTGTCCTAGCAAGGGGGCTGGGCAGGGGACAGCAGGGGACACGGTGCTCAGAGGCTCACGCCTGCCCCAGCCTGGCCCCCAGCTGGGAGCTGCCAGGCCTTCTCTCCTCTCCAGCCTGCCTGAGCCTCACTGTACAAATGGCCAAGAACTAATGCCCTTTAATGAAATCAAGTGACAGTGACAAAGGCCCTCATTTTACGTCTTTTCTATTCTCCAGCTGCAACGGCCATGCCCTGGAGAGTTTTCTGTTGACGGAGGGCAATTTGTCTGACGGGGAAAGGTGCGGAACCCGCAGCCTGACTCGGGGCTCTGCGCGCTGCAGTATTTATGTCCCCCATGTCCCCGTGGGATGTCGTCGCCGCTAGCTCAGAGGCAGCCAGCAGGCGGGTTCCAAATTGCTTTAAAGCGAGGGAAAGAAATAATGTTTTCCGCCTTCTGAGACTGAGGACAAACAACTTTGTTTCAAAAGGTTTCTTTTTTTTTTAAAACTCTCAAGGGTTGCATTGGAAACAGCAGACAGAAACCCTTCTTGTCCGGCACTTTAAAAAGAACCGTCTGCGGTCTGAATGTGAGTGGGAGGATGGGGGACAAGGAAAGAGATGCTATCAATGTCTTGGAAATCTTGAAAAGAAAAAAGTTTTTCCAACCCATAAGGTTTAATGACCCCGTATCTTGGAAGATGAAATTTTTGGTCAACTTTAAAAAAAAAAGAAAAACTTCACATATTTGCACTGCTTGGTTTCCATGGGAACCCGAAGAGGAGCTCGCTAATGCCTAGAGAACTTCTATTTTTATATTAACACTTCATATCACAAACAAAGGAAAGGGGGGGCGGGAGGGGCAGGGTGAGGGGCCCTGGAGTCTCTCACTTCGAGCCGGCACAGTGCGGTTCAACAAGAGGCTGCCAGCGTCCATGTGGAAACAGGGAGTGTGCGGTGCGTGTAGTCTCTCCCGAAGCGAAGACGGGAAAAGGAATGACCTCGAATATCCGTGCGCTCGTCCACGGCGCGGCCTGTCACACTGGCGAGGTCTGTGGGTCCGGACGGGGGCGGTGACCAGGACGCAGTGAGAATGCAGGGGAGGGGGTGTTGTTCGGGGTCCACAGGCCAGCTCCTCCCGGCCTGACTCCTGGGCCTGGGTGGGCAACAGCCTGAGCACACTGGGAGGACCCTGGGGCCATCGGACTGCGGACGGACTTCGCCTTTTAGGACATCGTAGGAACGTAAGTCCACACCGGGGCCTAGCCTAGTCCGCGCAGAGCCCAGGGGTGTTCAGAGGCAGTCCCCTCTCCTGTGCAGGAAAGAGACCGGCTAGAGACGGACGAGAAGCTCAGGCCCCACCGTGACGTGAGACAGGGTTCTGCGTGTGACGTTTGCAGACCACCACCCCCACGCTGGGGGCACGAACCACCACAGCCAGACAGAGGCAGCCAGGCTCCTGAGTAAGTGCCCCTTAGGTTTCTTCAAGTCACATTCCCCCCAAAATAAGCCTATTTTAAAAATAAAACGTGAGTCAAACAGCAACAGGAAGCTGACCAACCTAAATGTGAGCACGGTTTTTCCTACACAAGACACTGAAATAACCTCCCCGCAGTGAAAGCCCAGTGGGCAGATGCAGCCTGATGAGTGGGGACTTCACTGGTGGGCGGGGCTCGAATGTCTCTGCCTTCCCTCCCACGGCTGGGACGCAGCTGAGGGCAGGAGCGCCCAGCGTGAGGGGCCCGGGGGGCTTTGAGGACAACTGTCATGGAGCAGCCTCCAGGCTCAGCTCCCTGACACCTTGGGCCAAGGTGGCTCACACGGCCCAGTGCTGGCCCGGCCTTTCTCGGACCCTACCACAGGCGTTTGGTTACAAATGTTTGTGGGGCCACTAACCACATCGCCATCCCTGAATTCTAGACTCCTGGGTGACATGACCAGCACCAGCCATCGGAACGAGCAGATGTTCAGAGAGCACTTTCAAATCCGCAGCCCTCCGCAAACCTTGTCCCCTTGGGTCTTTGCCCCCACCCTGAGGGTGGTAAATACTCTTTCCATTTTACAGAAGAAGTGCAAGTTCAAAGGAACTGAGGAACTCACTTGGTCGGTATCTAGCTGCCATTCAATGGCAGGGCTGTGTCTTCCAGACCCACGGAGGAAGCCCATCCCATTCCCCCAGGCTGCCTCTCTCTGAACAATCAGGAGACGAAGTGGCCAATCTTTGGCTGTGTGACACAGACCACACAGGCTGAAGGTAAGCCCGGAGTGTCGGGTGTCAGGGAGAGGTCCACAGTGGGCCAGCACACAGAGAGGGGCAGGTGGGCTGGCCGTAGGAGGGGACAAACGGACGTCGGTGTTCTTAGAACCCACAGCTGTGCTGGCTTTGGTCCCAGCCTACCATTTCTAAGTTATTATGTCCCGTCACCACCTCCAGGTACCCTGTGCTCCACCTGTCTCCGCCTCCTGAGACTTCACCCCCAAAGACCCAGCTCACCCCCGTGGGAAGTTCCATGTGAACTGGCGGCCACCGGTCTGAGGAGCCCCCTACACGTGGTCCTCCTGGTTCATCCTGCTTGAAGCCGACTGTCTCCCCAAGCAGAGTGAGTGGGAGAGGGGGTGGGAGGGGACAGAACACACCTTAATTGCCCAGGATTCTGCTGTTGGCTTTTTTGTCACTGATTAGGACCACCTCTGCAAGGAGAGCCTTTCAGAACGCTCACCTCCCTGTTTCTCCGTGGCCTGGCCTGGCCCTCTGGCAGATTTTCTGAAAAAAATATTCACAAGAAACAGCGAGATATAAAACCCCAAGATATGAAAGCCGAACCAACTTGCCCTCACCTAACCTTAGTTAATAATGCCTGGGATGGGACGTCCAATTATTCATGCTTCCTGTCCCTTCCAGCGACAGAAGGGCACTGTCACTGACCGAGGACAGGATGCTGCAAGTTCTAACGCACTGGTGAGCGTGGGTGGAGCTCAGGGCTCGCCCCAGACACCAGGTGTTCAGAGAGGAGATCAACAAACCGGAGACAGCGCCCTCCCCAGGAGAAGTCAGGTAGTGGGAAAAAGGGTCCCCAGTGACCCGTGAAACAAGTGGAGGTAGCTAACGATTCACGCAGCCCTGTGTGATGGTAACACAAACAGCCACAGAGGAAGGGTGGGGAAAATGGCAAAGCGTAGGGTTAATGTCACTCCCCAGCCCTCAGGAGGGAGGGCCAGTCAGCAAAGGTGTCCACTCAGACACTGCTAGTCCATCCAGGAACGAGGGCTGCTCCAGGCCAGGCTGGGTGTTGGGCCTGGGGATGACAGAGTGAACGAGGTGGGGGAGGGTCATGCCCGCATAGGACACAGGAACACGCCTGTCATGAGCTCCATGAACAAAAAGAGCAGGAGGTCGCAGGCAAGAAAACACACGTGGGCCTCTCAGGTTGGCCAAAAAGTGCATTTGTTTTTCTCCATGAAATCAAAGACACATCTTTCATTCTCGACAGTAACTTTGTTGATCTGGGTACTGAGTCTGTTGGCTCTCTCCCGCCGTTGGCTCCCAGCGGGCAGAGGCCGGGGGTGCTGCTCAGCGTCTTCCGGTGGGTAAGACGGCCCCCCGCAAAGGACTGTTTGGCCAAAACGTCAGTAGTACGAGGAACTTCGCACAGCACTTCTGACACGTTCGATCCGTCACCGCGCCTTCTCCAGACATGGCACAGATCTTGTTTGCGTTTCAGCTGCTTTTGTTCCTTTCCCGAAATAATAAAGCATAACAGGCCAAAAATGTTGCATTTCTTCTTCTGTCTTCAACATTCAGATGGCTGCACAAAACTCCACACGTTTTGATAGGTTTTTTTTTAAGGATGTGTGCTGATATGACAGCTGTCACACTGCAGTCCCTCAGAATTGTTCCAAATGAAGTTAAAGACAACTAAGCACTGCCAGAGCCATCCTACGGAAAAATCTGAATGAACTTTTTGGCCGACCCAGTACAATAGGGACGCGCCCCACACCCCCAGCCCTGGCACCTCATGCCCTACTGTGTTTCCTATGCAGAAATTAACACTAACTCAAATTATTTTCTTCGTTGAACTTGGTTTTTTTAAAGCAAGGCTGCCTTTTTTTTTTTTACATTTTATCATGGAAAATTTCAAACACACACATAAGTAGACAGAACAGCCTAATGAATCTCTTTCCACCCACATTCCGCCTGCCACGGTGTGTGAAGCAAATCCAAGATCTCTCCTCTGGAAATATTTCAGGATGTGTTTCTCAAGGACAGAGAATTGTTTAGAAAGCTGCACCACCACATGAGAAGATGCTCGGCATCACTAACCGTCAGAGAAATGCCAGTCAAACCCGCATGGACAGGAGACAGCCCCTCCCACCTGCTAGAATGGCTGTCACCAGTACAGTCACCAAACACGTGCTGGCAAGGACACAGGGAACCCTCGGGCGCGGCTGGTGGGATTGCCATCAGTACAGCCGCCGTGGAAAACGGTATGCAGTTTCCTCAGAAAACTATAATTAGAGCTGCCACACGGCACAGCAATCCCGCTTCTGGGTATTTACCTGGAAAGAAAACACTAACTCAAAAAGATATATGCACCCATGTTCGCTAAAGAATTATTTACAATGGCCAAGATGTGCAAACAGCCTAAATGCCCATCAATAAAGGAGTAGGTAAAAAAAGATGTGGTACATGTACACAGTGGAGTATCACTCAGTCATAGAAAGGAGTGAAATGCCAGCATTTGTGACGACGTGGTGGACCTAGAGGGCGTTGGGCTCAGTCGGGCAAGTCGGGCAGGGAAAGACAAACGCCTCCGCTCTCACTCGGGACCTCACAAAACCAAACAAAAGAGGAAAACAGAGCTGACAGAAACGGGCCCCCGGACACAGAGACGGGCTGACAGCAGCCACGGGGTGAAGGGCGAGGGAGGGGAAGAAATTAAATAAAGTGTGTGACCACAAGCCTGTCCTCACACCTTGGAGTGTGAATGGTAATTCTTTAAAAGGATTGACTGTCAACTCAAAAGGATCGACTCTCAACTCCAAATTTCTAATTGTGTGCATGCTTCGCACATGATTGGCATGTCTTGCTGCCAACCAGATGCCCCTCCGATGGCTCCTGCCCCCTCCTGTTGACTGAAGGACCCAGCTCCTTCACCCCACGCTCCCCCAAGGTCTGGGTGTCGGGGTGCGATGCCAGCCACCCGCTCCCTCATCTTCAGTATTTCCGGGGTTGAACTGCGTCTTGAACAGCACCGCCCGCTCACTAGAACGTAAATAAACAGGGGGAGAGGGTCCTCCCTCCGCCACCCTCCACCGCATCCCTATTTCTGACAGTTTAAAGCACAGCACCTGAGCTCGGAATGTTTTACTGAATGAGTGAGCGTGCCTGGGAAATCACGCACACAGGAGCGAGAACCCTTGGACACAGGTAGACACGGACGACTCTCGGTCAATGTAGCTTATCTGGGCTTCGGCTAATGGCGACACCCCCTTCTTTGTAAGCAACACCACCACTCAGTGCAGCCCAGCGCTGCTTTCAGGGGACAGGGGCGGCGCTGCTGTGTGGAAGGTGCGGTTGGAACATTAGTTATTGAGCCGTGTGGAGTGCTAGGCTGGTCAAACACCAGTAAATCATAACGAAGCTCTGTTACAGAACACAAAGAAAAAGAAAAAAAATATGGAGAGCTACCGAAAGAGAAAACATTATTATAGAGGGATGACAATTTGATGACAAATGTCTCCTCAAATAGCAGAGGCCAGGAGACAATGACCAAATGGTGTCTGGTGTCCAGGTGACTGACAGTGGATACAGCACTTGAGGTGCCCCATGAAACAAGAGGAATGAGATGGAAACCAGGCTGCACCAGCCTCCGCTCAGCGCAGAGAAAACTACTACAGGATGCACTTCAGCAAGAAGAAAGGTGAGCCAGAGGAGAGTGTCCTATTGGAAACAATCCTGAGCAAAGAAACTGATAAAACGTTTTTGTACATCTCATTAGCCACTCATTAGAATTTTTTATTTAAGAGTATTGAATTAAAATTCCAGACAAGAATGTAGGGTGGGTGGAAATCTGAAAAGGAGAAATACATTGAATAACTTTGTTATCAAAATAGTTATGTTAACAATGTAAGTATGCTAGTTTAAATACAAAGAGATAATACCTTTCAGACTACGGGCACAAAAGAATATAAGACAAGCTTTGCTGACACAGCCAAAATCAGGAAAAGAGAAAAAAGAAAACGGAAGCAAGCAGAAGAGGAAAGTAAGTTGAGAGATGAAACATATATTGCTATAGTAAAGGTGACAGTCAAGATTACCTATAAGAGAGACTAATTAGATAATAAAAAATCCAGTTAATGGCGTTCAAAGAGAGACAGACCAAAAGCTAAAGAGCAGAAATTTCAAACAAGTAGAAAACATGGACTAGGCTACATACTCAGTGTAACTCATGGGTTCAGGAACAGATAGCAATAAAGAGAAACTATTTAGAATTGATGGAAAGAAACGCCACTTAATATCAGAACTTACCAAGTATTATTAAAGTAGTTCTTAAAAGCAACCTTGTAACTTTTAATGGAGTTTTTAAAGTTATAAAATAAATGAGCTCATTATTCAAGAACCCACTAAAATAAGAGGTAAGCAAAGAAGAAAGGAAATAATGGATAAAAACAGAAAATAACCCAACACAGAAAGACAAAATACGGATGATTCATGAAACCCGTATCTGGTTTTTGGGAGGAAAAAAAAGTTAAATAATCAACTAAGTTATAAAGGTCGAGAGGGGAAAAGAGAAGGCGTAAATAAATAGGACTGGAAACAAAGTGTACAATGTTAACCCCGTTGGCGCTCACTCAGCTCCAGCAGGAATCCCCTCAGTTTGGGGTGTTGGGAAGAAAGAAGCTTCGCTCGGTGCAAACGTCGGGACTGTGATACAGCACAGCTGCGGGACAGCTCAGTGGAGTCTCAGCTCAGTTATGAAGCAGCACACCTGCGAGTCAACCCCCTCCACCCACTCCTTCCCGAAGCCCCCATCCCCCCCCCCCAACCCAACAGCTCTGCCCTTGAGAGCCACCCTTCCAGCCACGGAAACTCAGCCCAAAGCCTTCCACGGAAAAGGAAAGGGCACCATCCTGCCCAGCATGGAACTAACTTATACAGGCAGAAGTCCCCGCCCGGTCCCTGATTCGTTCATTCTCATGTAAATGAGGACTTCAAGTCCTGGCAGGTTGACTGGTCCAAAAAGCACTATCCTGATTGGTCCAAATGGAGCTGCTCTGGTTGGTCAGTAAGGATGATGATGAAGAAGAATATAGCTGCACAGCTCTGATTGGTTGGGGAAAGCCTCAGTCCTATTGGTTGAAACAGGATTCCCGAACGCCCCTTATCAGGGCTGCTCGGACTGCAGAACGCAGCGCCAGGAGGGCAGTTGGGTGCGGGGTTCTTTCTACGGAGGGCCCCCTGTGTGGAAGTGGCTGCTAGGTCCTGGGGTTTTTCTTTTTGACTTGAGCCCAGCTAGCCATCAGAAGCATTTCTTAGTAGGTATCTTCTTTCTCAGGGTCCACAATAACCACATATAAACAGGAATGTTAAAATTCTCAGAATATAACAAACAACTTTTTGCCAATAGTTTTGAAAACCTTGACAAGAGACTGTTTCCTAGGTAAGAATTATTAAAAAAAAAAAAAAAAAACACATTCAGACAAAGTTCTGGTGATTTTTAAAGGAGAGTTTTACAAAAGCTTCCAGGAACAGAAAATGTTTTTATTATACAAATTATTCCAGAGACTAGATGAAGCAAATGAAACACCTGACTCGTTTTTCGACTCCGCTATAATTTGAGACTGAAACAGGACCCGGATGTTAGAGGAGAGCAGAAAATTAGAGGCGGGTCTCACAAAGAATGTAGACGCAAGAGCCCTTGATGAAGGAAGGGCTTGGAAACTGAAGCTCACTGCGCTTAACGAACGGTGCATCATAGTCCAGTGGGTGTATTTCTCCTGGGAAGTAAGAGTCCATTCAGCAGTCCGGCCCTGCTGAATCTGCCACCCGAGGGAAGAGCGTGGCCAGAGCCACGAGGGCTCCTGCCGGGTCCTCCCCACCTGGCAGCGCCCCACGGGCAGGGGGAGTATCACAACGAGCGGAACAAAGCCAACAGCAGCACCGAACCAGAAACCTCCGAGCAAATCCAGGAGAGAGGAAAACGGACGCGCTCGACTTGTTGAGGAGGAACGGAAAAGAGGAAGAGGGGGAGGGGGAGGGGGCGATGTACACACAGAACTTCCTGGAGAAACCATGGACCACGCCTCCTGGATCTGGAGTGTCGGAGGCTGCTGCTGCCTGGGCTCCTTCCTGATGCTTCCCTGGAGGTGCTGCCGGGAAACTCATTTAAGAACCTGGACTAACAGAGGCCTGAGGATCGAGAAGAAAGAGCCCAGGTGCCATTGTCTGCAGGTGAGGAGTCCGTCTTCAGAGAAATTTCGAAAGACTCTACGGCAACACGTTAGAGCCGATAAGTCAATTCAGTGTGTTTTCTGGATTCAAAGTCAATACACACACACACACAAAAAAACCCAAAATGGTTCTGTACATCAGAAAAAGCACACCAGAAAGTGTGGTGGGAAAGACATCTACCCAAACCGCCAAAACCACAGGTTACCTGGCAATAATGCCAAGAAAAGGTAAGCTAGAAAAGGTATTGATGACATTTTATTGAAGGGCCTAAAAGAAGAGCAGAATCAACAAAGCAATATACTAAGGCCTTCGGGGGGAAAGAGCGGTATCATAAAGAAATCGGCATTTCTTCAGATTTGTCTGTAATTTCAATGAAGTCCTGATAAAATTCTCAACCCGAGTTTTGTTGTATTCGGTACATCGATTCTTACGAAAATTCCTATATGAGCAAAAAAGCCACAAAGACGCCGAAAAAAGGAAAGAACATGGCGTACACGTGTCCCCTCCAGGTGTCAAGCTCTCTGCAGTCATCAAGCGGCTGCCCTATGTGGACGGACAACCAGACAGACAGGACAGAATAAAAGCTCAGCAATGTATATGTGTGTGTTTGCAGCTTTGGCACAAGACACGAAGGACACCCAGTCTAATCTGGTTACCCCATCAGGACACGCAGATTTGGTCTGGGTGACCAGCTACTTGAAATTCTCACCCTCTGAAGCCGGCAAAGGGGTAAAACAGAATCTCCAGGCGGTGGCTTAGAATTCAGGGGACCCTGTCCATACCCTCCTTCTCCACCGTGCTGCTTGGAACCTGGGTGGCGGGTGGGGGCTTCATGTCAAACCAGGAAAAAGCAGGGCCGTGCCCTCGGGGCTTGAGGTCCTAGCAGAACCGCCAGACCAGCTGGGGAAAGGCTGTCTCCAAACCGGCCCCCGAGAGGGAAGTGCGTGTGCATCTTGCTTCAGCCACTTGCCTTGGGGCATTGTGCTCTGCACAGTGGATCGTCATAGTAACTGGGACAGACGGCATTACAAATCAGCGGGCCACTCCATAAATCGCGTGGGGACAATTGTCCTACTGACACGAGAAGCAAACACAATTAGAGGCTCACACTCTGCAGAAATAAACTCCAGACGGAGTTACAAACCAACCGGGAAAATAAAAGTGGAGGGACAAGCTGAAGCAATGACAGGCCACCTTCAGCACATGGGCTCAGGGGCGCTCTCTGACCAGAACGAAGCAAAAGACACGCAGGGAGCCGTCCATGGAGTTGACGGTATCGGACTATAGATAGAACTGTGGCCCTCAATGCCAGAGTTTGGTGAAAAGGAAAGGAACCGTTTATTCAAAAGTTATGCAGGTCTACAGTAATGGCAGAATGTCACCGTTAAAATCCCAAAGTCCCTCAGCACACCCCCAAACACACACAGTCCTGCCTTCCCCCCTTTCCCAACCAGCAGTCGGGGCACCCATCTCGGGAAAAGAAACAGATGTCGTAGCTGAGCTAGACTCCCGGTTCCTCCCAGTCATCTGTGCTCGGCGAGCAGGCCTCCCTTGGTTCCCAGCAGCCTCACCTGTGTTGCCCCCGTGATCTCCAGTTCTCAATCCAGAATCACGTGGCACCTCCGCACGGCCGGCCAGCGAGGGTCCTTTCACCCCTTTCCTTCCCGCACGGTCCCTCATCATCTCTCCTGCAATGTCCGAGTTCTTCCAAACCGCTAAGGGGAGCTCTGTGCGGCTGCCACATCCTGCTTTCCTGCTTCCTGAGCCAC
>VMDR010001653.1:0-116736 GCA_007922815.1 Macrotus californicus
CCTTCCTTCCTTCCTTCCATCCTTCCCCCATCCTCCTTGTCTGTCTTCCTTTCTTTATTGATTTAATTTAACTGAGCCTCAGCTCAGTGTCTGCTACTCTTCTATGCAGAGGGGACAGGGTGGAAACAGAACTGACTTGGTCTTGGACGCCCTGGAGCTTAAAGTCTAGAAGGAAAGACAGACGTGAAATAAAGCATGACACAGGAATGAACTGCAACCAGGGTGAGAGCTATGGGAACACTTGCTGGGCCCTGGTTGCTATTCTTGCTCTTGGTATGCTGCATTTTAATGACTGGTTTTCAGACACCTCTTCCCCACCAGATAGGGACTCCTTTCGGGAGCCAGAAAGCGAGTGCCTGGGGCAGCAAAGATTGGGGAAGATCCTCATCCCTCTGTCCTCTTTGACTAAACATACCTGCCAGCTACTGGGCCATCTACCACTTGGAACCAACCACAAACCCAATCCCTTAAGGAGAAGAGAGAATGACCTGGTTTATTCTATTTGAAGAACTCAGAGTTCCCAGCACCCTGGGTACCTCTCAGAGCTCCATTTTTATTTCTTAAAGAAAAATAATAAACCAGGTTAGTGCTAAAGAAGATGAATAAGAACCGAGGCAGGCTCGCTAGCAGCCTCTGGCTCTCCGAGGTGCTATCCTTGTCAGTTCCAGCGAGAGGGAGACAGAAAAGACACCATTCTTCAAATAGCTCTTCTCTTTTTGGGGAATATGTAATTGTCTCAATTAAAACACAGACCAGAATATTTAATGGCACGGAAATTGATTTTGATGCTATTTAAATAATTTCCCCTAGAGAAAACGGGTATTACTTGGCCTCATTTGGTGGAGGCAATCATTTCCTTCCCAGCTCAGAACTTGCGTGCATGAGCAGATCTGAATTCATGTCAGGCTCAGAAGAGGTTTCCAGGCGACGGGAAGGGGACAGAGCTTAAGCCAAATCTCTCAGGTCAATGAGAGAGGTGCACAGGGTGCCAATTTAAGAAAACTTGCCCCAATGACACCATCTTCGGCAGCCCCCCAGGGCATTTTTGTAGGGAGGACGCATGTCCCTTAGCATGGTCCATGATGTCAGTGAGAGGGGCTGAGTGAAGGAGGGGTCAGTGATGTGTGATCCCTCCAGCCCTAGAAACACACCTAGTACAATATGAACGCACCACACCTTGTAGGACAGCCACATGCCGGTTCTCAGTAAGATGCCTTTCTTGGGAGAGAATATGAACAACGAAATGACCCTGCATTTGCTGCTCGCTGGGAACTGCTAGGCACTCACAGCTGTCCTGTGAAAATTCCACATCAGAAATTACTATTGACAAACAAAAATCCATGGGTGGGAAGCAGAGGTCAGCAAACTACAGTCCATGAGCTAAATCCGGCCTACCATCTGTTATTGTAAATAAAGTTTTATTGGAACACAGCATATTTTCTCTTAGATATTATCTACAGCTGCAAGGGCAGAGTTGAGTCATTGTTTCAGAGAAGGAACAGCCAGCAAGAAGCTAAGCTATTTACTAGCTGGCCCTCCACAGAAAAAGTTTGCCAACTTCTGGTTTGAAGTACGAATACATGCCATTACCATTTTAGTAGTGAAAAGCAGAAAAAGTAGAAAAAGGTAAGCTTTGGCAATTTCATGTAGTTCGAACTAAGGCCCTATTTTGGGGTTAAACTCCAGAGATTACACAGCTTGTTTCATTCATCTTCCCCATTTGCGTTTGTGTAGCAGGTTAGGTGACCTGTCCCATGTCACACAGCTGGAAAGGGACAAGATCAGGACTCAAAGTCAGCAGCCCACCTCCAACAATACTGCCCTTGCTGCCCGAGGCTCCACCCAGTGAACCCTGACGAAGTCTGTGCTCAGTTGTCAACCTCTGTGTCCCCGCAGTCACCAAAGATGAGCATCCTGCCCTGCAGCAGTGCCCTAGCAAATGTGGCCCTGGAGTCTGACAATGGTCTTGAACTGGAATGACCCTGAGTTTATTCTTTGAGTTACCAGTAGTAAATGTTGTGATTGAAATCCCCACTCTGAGAGATGGCCAAAGGTCATCTCAGCTGTCCTGGCTGAAGGGTTTAGAGTTATATTAAAAACAATGTGGTAGAGATGACCTTGCTAAAGTTGCAAAGGTCATTCTGCTTTTCTGGCTGAAGCTTGGGGAGAGGAAAGGGATGAAAGCAAAAAGGCCAGCCAGGATGAGAGATGTGGAGGCTTAGCTAGCAGTGGAGAGCTGTGTAGAGTCGAGAGGTCTCGGGGTTGGGTTGGATGTGGAGACAGGGTGGGTTGAAGGAGGAAGAGGTGTCAGGATGATGCCCAGGTTTCTGCTTGAGTAAGCAGATGGAGAGTGGAGACTTCCCCAAGAAGAGGAATGCTGAGCAAAGACTAGTCTGGGGAGGAAGATCGGGTTTGTCATGTAGGTCACTGCAGAAAGGGGAAACTGGCTATCTTGGTTGGTTGTTGGGAAGGATAAGTGAGATCACGTTTGTGCAGAGCAAAGCATATAGTCCGTGTTTCTTATGTGCACGGTTTAAGATGGTGAAAGGATCAATACAGGCATGAGGCAGGATACAGAGAAGGTGGCTTCTGGAGTCAGGGAGCCCTGGGTTCAAAACCAAGGTCTGCCATTTACTCATCAAGTGACCTTGGATGCCTTATTTCACTGCCCTGAGTGTTGGTTCCTCATCTGGTGACGTGCAGACATGGATGGGCAGGCACAGTGCTCAGCGACTGACATGCGTGTTGTCCTTAACCCTCATATGTGCATTCACAAGTTGGGGTTACTGCTATCAGCTTTGGGTTCCAGATGAGGAAAATGAGGCTCAGGGGGGAGGATGTGCCTGCTGTAGGTTACACACTAAGCAGTGGAGTGGGACTCGGAAACCTGGACCATGGACTCTGAAGTGACATGTATCCAGGTACCAATGTTTACCTCCTGGGTGGTGGTGAGAATGAGACCAAGAGAAGGACAAATATGGTGTCTGGCACCCAGCAGATCATGGGCAGCAGGAAAGTATTGATTGGTATTGAGTCCTTCCTATAAGAGTCTAGGGGAGCCAGAGCTGAGTGTTCTGGAAGGCTTCCTGGAGGAGGTGTGATTAGATCTGAGACTGAATAGTAGTCAGTCTAGCAGGAGGACACTTTGGGGACAAGGGAAGACAGGTGTCGAAGCTCTAAAAGGTGACCTTAGTCCTTTTGTGGGTTGTAGAGAAACCAAAGTCCTCTGTTTTATGCTCAACCATTCCTCGTCTTTTTTGTTGCTTTTGGACTCTAGTGACCTCACGCTAATATCTCTTTAGAGACTGACCTTTCTCATGGGAAATAATTTGGGCTTCACATCTTGGGCTTTCAGCAGCCTCCCATCAAGCTGTGCACATGCGGGTCCTCCTGTCTCCACCCTATCCTTTCTCACTCGGAGTTCAGGCTGTTTGCTTACATGTCACCCCTGCAGATTTCTAGACTAGGTCAGTCCCCATTATGTGCTCCCTGAGCTCCCTGTGCTACTAATTACTTCAACTTTTGTCCTTCCCTCTAGGAAAGAAGCTTGCGTATGGGAATATCTGCTTTTACAAAGTTAGTACCAGCAGCTCTGAGACAGGCACATACAGGAGGCTAAGTAAATAGTTGAATAAACAAATGAAGGAAGGACTTTGCATGCTGCCTCCTGGTTCCTGGGCCACATCTAGATGAATACATTTTCCCTCCACTCCCGAAATTTCTATAGATGGCCATGTGGATCTGTGCAGCTGAGTCTCATACCGACCACACCTTCCTCCTCTCCCCCAGGTAGATTGTGGATTCCTTTTTTCTTTTCTGTCTACCATTCTATCTTTGGTCATCAGTTTACTATTCCTGGAATTTCTCTTTCATCCCAGGACAACCCAGCTCCCTAACCCTGGAGATGAAAGAAGACCCAATGGTTTCTCTAGACTTTCAAGATCCTCTGGGGCTGGGCCAAACAGAGCTCCCCAATTTTATCTCCTTCTGACTCTGAATCATTCAGGTTGACCCCTCCCCACCCTGGAAGACTCAGATGATTTAAGTCCCTTAGTAACCTCTGCTGTTTCTCTTTGATCAAGTCTACCTCGTCCTCAAAGCTGTCCCCAATCTCTCCAGTTCCAACTGACTTCTCTGAAATACCTGAATCCTCTTTTGTCGTTGTAACCTGTTTTTATCTGTGTCTCCTCCACCACCCCAACTATATTCTTTGAAAGAAGAGGCTTTACTTTGGCCAACTTTGTATTCTTTAAAAAAATTTTTTTTAAATCTTCAGAGGATATGTTTTTTATTGATTTTAGAGAGAGAGGAAGGGAGAGAGAAAGAGAAACATCAATGACAGAGAGAAACATTGGTGTGAGAAAGGAACATTGATCTGTTGCCTCCTGTATGTGTCCCGACTGGGGATCAAATCTGCAACCTAGGTATGTATCCTGACTGGGAATTGAACCCACAAGCTTTTGGTATACAGGATGATGCTCCACTCAACCAAGTCACCCAGCCAGGGCTGGCCAACTTTGTATTCTTACGGCACCTAGTGCTGCATGCTTCATAAGCACATGCTACAGTCAATGTAAGAAACGTCCAAACCTGTAGAGAATTTTTATGACTTTATTTGAGCCAAACTGATGACATATGTCAGGGAGCAAGATCTCAAATGCTCCAGAGAGTAATAGCTCTGAAACATCTTTTATACATTTGAAATTAAGCAGGGCATGTAAGGAAAATTAAATGGGAGGAAGCAACTCAGAGTTTGGAGTGCAGGATAGTTAACAAGATTATGTGCTCTCTTGAGGGTGGTTATGGCTTATTTCAAAGGTGTGTTAACCTAGATGCACAGAAGCAATGGACAGGGCTTGCTTAAGGCAAAGGTAAACCTTTTACTAAAAAGTTATCTGTCTGGAGCCTGACTACCCACCATGACCTGCTCATTTAGGAATTTATGATCAGATCACTCTGTGAGGTTATCTTCCATAGAACCCCCCTTTGTTGGGTCCATACTACTTAGCCCCTATCGCCCAAACTATTTGTATACCTGTCTTCCCCATTAGATTGTACATTTCATGGGGGCAGGAATCTAATTCATTTACATAGACTCTGCTTCCTGATTCCTTGCAGTAGACTGAGTGCCCAATAAGTGTTTTTTTGATGAATACGCAAAATATGCCTCCAACTGATGTTTATCTTTGCACTGTGAATATCTAATTCCCCATTTAGGTCTCTAAGATGATAAATCATGATATGGGGGAGGGGATGAGTTCCCCACCCAAGTTCCCAGGGGGGAAATTATTTTGTAACTGTTCAAAAGATAATCAAACATTCATAAGATTAGATGCCTAATCGGCCAGGCATAACTCGTGATTCATTTTTTTCTTCAGTAGCATGGGAATCACAAACTTTTCACAAAGAAATTAAGAGAAACTATGAGCACAAGGAGAGATATGACAGACACGATCAGCCTTCCAGGATGAGATGAAGGCACTGTATGTTTCAGGACAATGGACAGCAGCTCACTTGGGTGGCTTTTCTAAATATAGGAACTATTCCTGGAGTGGATATTGTCCCCTCAAGAGCTCCTATATCTGTGTTAGGACACTTCAATGTATCTCTGTAAGTCCAGTCTTTTCTCTACTGTCCTGATTCCTTTTTTTTCCTTTTGGCCATGCTCTCTTCTGCTGTACTCATTTCTGCCTTTTCCTAACCCCTATGGATCTGTGTTTCAGTCTTTCTTGGTAGGCTTTCTTAGTAGGCTTTGCCTACTTTGTAGGCCTTTCTTAGTTAGAACAGAGTAGACCTGCTGCTGAGATCCCATGGGTCCCTCACCTTTACCTGTACCTCAGGGCAGAACTCTATTTTGACCACCATTCCTGTAGACTTAGGAGATTTGTCCCCAATTCTTTCCAAGATTGTCAAGGATAGAGGGAGACATCAACAATGACTCTCCCACCCCTCTTGGTGCCAGCCCATTTCATCCTTACAAAAATATAACTTTCTTCTCACTTTAGCTCTTGTGGTCTATCTCAAGCTAGAAATCAGGAAGTCTTCCATTTCCACCCCTTCATATCCAGTCAGTCACAGAGTCTTAGGATTGTTCGTTCTCTCAATCTCACCACTCCCCCACCCCCGCCTGGCCACCCAGACTACCGCCATGTCTTGCCTGGGTGATCACAACAGCCTCCTACTGGCTGCCTTCATCCCAGACTCTCCCTCCAAAAGATTTTCCTTCCATGGCAACTTTTCTAAAATTCCAATATGGCCATATTAGTCCTCTGCTTAAAGTCCTTCAGACCTAACCCTCAGGCTGTGGTCTGCCTCCCTCACAGACTGTGTATAAGCCCCTTCAATTCCATCTTTACAGCCTTGACTCCGCAAGTCCCCACCCCAGATCCCTTGTGATTCAATAATCCAAACACAGAGCTATATATACATTCCTAGATACATTTGGAATAAGCATAGTGATTAGTTAGATCGGTCCAACAGCCAGATTGCCTGGCTTTGAATCCAGTTCTGCAATTTGATAGCTCTACGGCAGGTCCTTATACCCAAATTTCCTCACTTAAAATAGAAAAAAATATATAGTAATGTCTACTTTAGTATCCATGGGGGATTGGTTCCAGGGCATCCGTCGGATGCCCAATGCTGCAGATGCTCGAATAGCTCACATCAAATGTTGTAGGTTGTATTTGCACATAACCTACACACATCCTCCGTATACTTTATCACTACATTACCTACTAGATGCCTACTTGCTAGATGCCTACTACAACATAAAGGTTAAGTAAATGGTTTTGTTTATACCGTATTGTTTAGGGATAATGATGAGAGAAAGAAGTCCGCACATATTCAATACGGATGCAACTACTGTCATCCTCACTACACAGCACACATCAGCAACGACGTAACCTTGCTCCTGAGTATTTTTGATCCACAGTGGGCTGAATCCACAGATGCAGAATCAAAAGGCTGACTATATTGCAAAAGTTGAGGCTGTACCTTCTCTACTGGTCTCCCTCCCATAACTATCCACCCAGACCCCAGCACCGTGGGTGCTCAGAAAAGATTTCTTAGCTGGACTGGATGGGGGATGACAGGCTCATTTCAGGAGTCCTCAAGTGGTCATCTTGATGGGGACAGAAGGTGGCAAGCTGGCAGCTGCATGCCGATAAAATGGGCCAGAGTTGGTATAAGCCATTTATTCCCCTGAAAGGACTAAAGCTAATCTTTCACAAGCAGTCTGGCTGGATTCTTGTTTCTAATACAGATGTTATCAGGGTCTTAGGTGTGATAAACTCTCTGGGGTTTTTGTAAGACTCTGAATACTGCTTGGAGGTTAAATGCCTATTCTTCTCTGAGTCCTAGCAACTCCCTCCAGATCAGCGAGCTGCAGACAGTCGACTGCAGGGAAAAGCCAGACTGGCCTTGCAGGCTCGACTAACTGAGACCGGGACCCTCTGCACCACCCGGTCCCTCTCTTCGTGGCTGCCCCTCCTCAGTCTTCAGGTGGCAGCATAAACATCACCTCCTCCGATGGGCTTTCTCCAGCCACCTTAAATTAAGAAGTCCTTATAATTTTACCCATGTCCTGTTTACTGTGAGGTCCATGAGGGCAGGAGTCATCCCTGTCTGATCTACCATTATCTCCTTTGTGCCGACACAGTACCTTGTGCATAGTAAATCCTCACTGAATACTGATGGAACGGATTAATGGAGTGCCGTGAGACCCTGGCAACTGTTCTCTGCTTGTTTCCTCTCCTGCGAAGTAAGAGAGTTGAATGGGATTTGGAAGGCTTCCTTCCAGGTCCATTGTCTATAAACTTACAGGAATGCCCTGGCTGGGTGGCTCAGGTGGCTGGAGCGTTTTCTCCTACACCAAACGACAGTGGATTCGATCCCCAGTCAGGGCACCTACCTGGGTTGCAGGTTCAATCCCTGGTCAGGACTGTATGGGAGGCAACCAATCGAGGTTTCTCTCTCACTTCGATGTCTCTCTTTCTCTCTTCCTCCTTGTTCTCTAATATCAATGAATATATCCTCAGGTGAGTATGACATTTTTTTAAATTATAAACTTACAGGAGTGTGATTAGGAAGAAAGCACTTCATGTTGGGTGCCTTCCTTGTAAAACTAGATCCTTGCTAGGCACCTTCATCTAGGTCTGGGTTTCTCAACCTTGACACCATTGACATTTTGGGCTAGGTCACTCTCTGTGATAAGGGCATTGTCCAGTGCATGGTGGGATGTTTAGCAGCATCTCTGGCCTCTATCCGCTGGATGCCAACAGCAGCCCCCACCCCAGTGGCGATAACCAAACATATCCATGGACATTGCCATATATTCCTTGAGGAGCAAAGATGCTCCCCATCCCCACAGGGAACCTCTGGCCCAGGCCATGGTGGCCCTGACTGTCATGCTGAGGAGTCTGGTCCCTGTCCCTCTGAGCATCTACCTTGAGCCTTTCCTGCTGGAACAGGAGCATGTTTCTCCTTGAAGGACTCTCAGCAGCTGACAAACTGCCTCCATGGCCATGGATCTCAGACGTGACTCAGCGTCAGGATGCCCTGGGAGGGCTTGTAAAGACACAGTGCCCGCGCTCTGATTCCAGGGCCCCTGATTCAGCAGTTCTGGGGAAGGGCCCCCAGTGTTGCATTTCTCTCAGGGTCCCAGGTGCTGCTGGTCCAGGGCCCGACCCCTGCCAGTACATCAAAGCCACCTGGGGAGCTCCATCCCCAGGCCACATCCAAACCCACTGCATCAGCACCTTTGGGATGGCACCAAGGCACCTGCGTGTTTTTAAAGCTCTCAGGTGATTCCAAAATTGCAGACAAGGCTGAGACCTTCTGCCCCATGGTGCAGAGTGAGCCATGAGCACCTCTTCTATGTTTGCTACACTCCCTTTGTTCAGATACAGTCCTTTGACCATTATGGCCACGGGGATGCTGAGAGGGAGAAAACCAGCTTTTCATTCGTGTGTGGGTCTCCTCACTGGGTTAGTCTCTTACCCACTTCCTTTATTCACTCGTTAGTGTATCTTCTTATCCCCATACGCCTTGGTTATTCTTTTACCCACACCTTCCTCTCACCTCTTAATACCCCACCACTTATCAGCTCCTCACTCTTCACCTAGTCTGATACTCATTTCCCCCTTTTTTCCCCACATTTTTGCTCACTCTCCTCCCAATTTTTGTCTCTGCTCACTTATTTTCCTGTCTTGCTTTGTGACCAGGGAGGGCAGGAGAAGGATACCTAAGACAACAAGCCTTTGCCCACAGAACGCTCCTTCCCCTCCCCTCCCCTCCCCCTCCTCCCCTCCTGACCCTCCTTGAGGCTTCAGCTTTACCATCACTTCCTTGATCTCAAACCCCCCTCATGTGGTCTCACAACAGTACAGAAACCCCAGGTTTTTAAATTATAGGATTCCTGTTCCTCTGTCTCACTTCATTCCATGAGGGCAGGGCCTCTGTCTAGCTTGTCTTCCTTGGATTCCAGTGTCACATGGTGCCTGCCCCTGTGTTGAGTGGATACTGTGGGCTTGGATACCTGCCCCAGGTCATTCTTGGTCTGCCTTTAGCAAGGTCCTTGGTGCTAGGGAGTGATGGGCATGGAAATGACAGCCCCAGGACTCTCTTCCCAGCACCTGTGGGCCTGGACAGATGGCAAGAACATCTAGGAAGACAGAGACAAGCCTAGGCCCCGCCACCATGGCAAAAGTTCCTCTCGGTGGTCAGTGGTCATTTCTCAAGCTGATCTCAAGTGCTGCATTTTGACCTTGGTTTACAAAACCCACAGGAAGTCCTGTTTGTCCATGTACAAGAGGCCAGGAGGTTTGTGTGGCTCATCTTTGTTGTGGGCATCTCTCACACTTTGAAACCCTAAACCGTCTGATATTTATACATCACAGGGGATTGTAGGTCTCTCTCTGGCCTCCTGGAGATGGTGGTGGTGGGGCTGATAGGAATTGTCAGGCTTCCCAAAGTATTCACCAGGGTCCTGTGAGGAGCAGAGGGGAACTGTGTAAATGCAGAAGACCGGGCCTTAGATAGATAATGCCTTCTGATGCCTTCCCATCTCTAGGCCAGAGGCAAATAGGCAGTGAGAGAGAAGGTTGTGCTAAGTTTAGTGCTCCTTAAACTAAACTAAACTAAACTAAACTAAACTAAACTAAACTAAACTAAACTAAACTAAACTAAAGACCCATATAGGATGCTTGCTGACTTAGCAGCTGGCCACGGTCTTAGCTTGCTGGAGTTGTATTCCTGACCTTTTAAAATATAACTGCGCCCCTGCCCCTCCTTCCCAGATTCCCCTAGACAGGACAGAGGCTCACTTCTTCCTGCTTTGGTGCTAGTTGGGAGCGGAGATGAACGGGGATGCTGCTGTCTTTGAAGTGGTGACCACATGCTCAGCACTCTGTTAGGTGTTTCTGACGTGTTATTTTTATCATACTTACCTCCCTCTCCCCTCCCTCCCTCCCCCTTTTTTCCCTTCAGGGCTAGCTGTAGCTAATGATCATTGTCATGCAGCCTACTTTGGCTACGGTGGAATCCATTTCTAAGCACACATTCCCTGGAACAAAATTCATTAGTCAGAGGGCATGGAGATTTTTACAGCCCTAGCCGAACGGAGTTGCCATATTGCTTTCCTGAGGGGTCTTTCAAATTACAGAACATCCATTACAGTAACCTTGCCAGCACCTACTGTTATTGGCACCAGGGGTATCCAAACTTTTGACGTCTCTGGGCCACACTGGAAGAGGAAGGGTTGTCTTGGGCTACACATTACATACACACACAGTAATGAACACACAGAAAAAATCTCATATTGTTTTGAGTAAATTTACAATTTTGTGTTGGGCAGCATTCATAGCCATCCTGAGCTGCACGCAGCCCGTGGGCCTCGGGTGCATTTACCTGACCTCTATGAAGGATGAATGTTTTCTCTGCGCTTTCCACTAGTGGAAAGTTGGATGTTGGTTAACGATTTAATTATGAACACTGTTAGTGTTGCTGGTCCAGATTTTTAAAATGATAACGTCGAATGAATTATATCATAAACCTGTTTATCAAATCTTTTATTTTTCATTATCACCCATCCCAGCAACCTTTCCAAATAATTTTTCCCCTGAAAATTTAATCCTGCAGATATATCTGTCTGTGTGCTATGTACTATATATCTGTCTGGGTGCTTTATACATACCCGGGAACCCAAGAACTGATTTTTGTCCCCTCGGGGGCAATACTGACCTCCTTGAAAATGCATGCAATACATTAAATTCCACTCAATAGTTCCACCAAGTGATACCAAGCTCATGATCAGGAACTAAGTAATAATTCAACTAAATACATGAAGTGCACAGACATTTGCTGGGCATCTATCTATATGAGCAATGAGCTAGCCTCCATGGATTCTCAAATGAAGAAGTCGAGTCCTCTGGTATCTTCTGCCATTTGTAACGCAAATAGATGAGGATGTTGAGAGAGGGCATTGTAAGTGGGAAGGACTGCCCGAAGTAAGGTCTGGGGATGGCAAAGACAGACAGACAGACAGACGACAGTAGTAGCAGGAGCAAAAACAATAATGCCGGTGAGAGGCTTATGAGTAGGAGTAGAAGGCAGAGCCCAGGATTACAATAAGGCCAGGTTGCCTAGTGGTCAAAGAGGGGCCTAGGAGCAGAAGGAGATGGCTCGAAGCCCAGCTTGTAACTTACTTGCCATAAATTACAGCCAGCCATGTGACCTCAGGTCCTAAATCTGTAAAGTGAGGGTGACTAATGAGACCCACCCCTCCAGGTAGGTGCTACAGTTCAATGACACAGTGCTCCGTAAACTCTCAGCACAGGGCCTGCTTGAGAGTCAGGGCTCAAACCGCCATCATGGCCAATGCTGACTTCCAGGACCCTATCTGCAGGGGGTCAGACATCTGGGGGTCAGGAATGGTTCTTAGCCCCCAAAGGCCTTCCAGGGTCTCAGGTAGAGTGTGACCTTCAGGTGCAAAATCAAAAATAAGTACAAAAACCACTAAAAAACTCAATTACCCCCTTTCCAGGGTTCCTTTCTCCCCATCCTCTCCCTGTTCTCATTCTCTGGCTCGGTGCTTCTTAAGCTTCCACGTGTACATGAGTCCCCTGGGATTTTGCTAAAATGCTGGTTCTGACTCAGGAGGTCTGGGATGGGACACTGCCGCTGGTCTGCAGAGCCCCCCTGGAATTGCGCTGCCCCACAGGGTTTCAGTGGGGTGGGTGATCTGTTTGGATGTGGATGGTTTATTTGATGGGGGTGCTCCCAGGACTCCAAAGGCATCCAGGAGATAGATGGGGAGAGGGGGCTGGAGAGCAGATCCCCACTGGTGCTGGGCACGAGAAGCTGCACACAGACCTGGCCTGTTGTTCCAACAGGCAAGAACTGAAGGTGTGTTTGGAGTCTCCCTGGCCCTGGGGTGGGGCTTTCAACTCCACAGACGCCTCTGGGTGGCCCCTGAGATGGCAGCCGCTCTGCAGGGGACTCCAACTTTGTTCAGGCACTTTGCTGTCTTAGTGAGAAGCTACCCAGGAGCCCCAATGTAAGCCAGCAAGTGTCAGACCCTGCTTTCCAGGGGAGAAAACTGAGCCTTGAGAAGGCAACATGTGTGGATCTAAAATTAGAGGAGGCAGAGGTGGGATTGGAATGCAGAGCAGACTCTATGCCTCCCCTCCCTGACCTCAGCCCCCCGGACTCCCTGCTCATGATGCCTGATGACTCTCCACTCACCACAGGCCCTGGGGCAGCCTCCGGGGACCAGTGCTGAGTAAGAAATGCAAAGGCATCAGCAGGGCTCAGGGCCACTGGCAGGGCAGCCTGGCCGAGCAGCTTCTGCCCCTGGAATGTTTGTGCCAAGTCTGCACTGGATCTACCACATGGGGTTCTTGGCCTCACAACCAGGCTCCTTTCACTTGCTCCCCGACACCAAGTAAAAGGTAGTCGGCGTTTTATGCACGATCAACCGAACCTCTGGTTTTCCACTCTGAGGGCCCCACCCCCAATGCCAATCATCCCATCCCCTTCCAAAAGCAGCAGGCAAGTTGCTTCTCCAGGGAGGGCCTGAGACACATAAGAAGAGAGTCAGAGTCCCACATCCAGGACCTGGATCAAGTGCTGGGCAACCTTGGGTGAGTTACTTAATCTCTCTGTGCCTCACTTTCTCAACCGTGAAAAACAGGCAATCACAACAATCTGAACACCAAGAGTGGTTTCCACTTAATTAAGGACTTAAGGCTTTGTGTCTCCAAGGTACAAATGTCACCATTCCCATCTTACAGATGAGGACCTGGTGGCTTAGGGAAGTAGCACAGTGTGGTGGAGCCCAGAGGACTTTCTGAGCATTTGGCGTGACAATGTCCTGCCAGTCCCATCTCTGCCTCCTCTAATCCCATATGACCTCACCTTAACCAGTTTCCAAATATGGTCACACTGTGGGGTTCCGGGTAGAAATGAATTATTTTTGGCAGGGGAGAGGGACTTACTAACCCAGGAGAGAGGAGTGACTAATGCCTGATGCACAGTAGGTTCTCCAGCTGGGTGGTGGTTGGGGCCTCTGTCCAGCTATAGCAGTTTTGCTTTGCCTGTCCCCTGCAACCATGGAAATGCATGGTGAGCTCTTTGTCCAGGCTGGTGTTCCGTGATGCAGGTATATCTGGGGGAGTGGCCTCTTGATCAGAGTCACGTGACCAGGCATGACTATCTAGAGACATCAACGTGCCTGGTGCTGGTCCAAGAACTTCGCTGGATCCATCTGATAGAATCCTCCAGCCATGTGTGAGATGTGTGCTTTCTTTCCCCCATTTTCCAGGAAACCAAGGCTCACAGAGGGTGTATGAGTTCCCTGTTGCTGCTGTAACAAATTACCACCAACCGGCTGGTTCAAAATAACAGAATTGTATTCTCTCACAGTTCTGGAGGCCAGTAGTCCACAGTTGAGGCGTCCGCAGGGCCCTGCTCCCTCTGAAGCCTCTGCCAGCTCCTGGTAGCATCCGGCAACCCTTGCTGTTCCTTGGTGTACAACCACGTCACTCCAATCTCTGTCCTCATCATCACAGGGGATTCTTTGCCAAGTGCGTCTCCTCTGTATCTTCACGTGGCCTTCTTATGAGGACATCAGTCTTCAGGGCCCATCCTAATCCCATACGACTTCACCTTAACCAATTCCATCTGCAAAGACCCTATTTCCAGGTAAGGTCACACGGTGAGGTCCCAGGTAGACATGAAATTTTGGGGGGTGGGGAGGGGACTTGTTAACCCAGGAGAGAGGAGTGACTTATCTGAGGAAGTGGCAGAGCCCAGAAGTGAACCCAGGTGCTGTGACCCCCAAGTCTATGCTCGTGGCTAGTCCATGGATGACAGGACCGAGACCTCTCTGCCCTGTACCTGGACCTGGGCTCTGTGCACACCTGGTCCGGGACAAAAAGGGCATGGCAGGCAGTTGTTTCACTCCTTGGGGTGAGATGCGGGGTCTTCCCACTGATGTGACAGAGTTGTCTCCACCTCTCCACTTAGACAACATAAAATATGTGTTCTGGATCCTTCCAAAACCCTCCAGAGTCTGCATCATGCACTGACCCACGGCAGCCACTGAGTGCATGGCCTTCCAACAGCTTCACGTGGTTTGCATGATCACCCCCCCTTTGTCTGATGGAAAAATTGACACCCACATGGTATCACAGGCAACACACTGGAAAATGGGTCGTAAGTTCCCAAGTGCTGTGCTAATGAAGGGGGTTATTAATATCCTAATTAAGAACAGCCACAACAACGCTGACACTCGCTACCCATCACAGATTCAATTCTGTGCGATAAACATTTCCAGGCGCCGTGCTAAGTACTCAACAAATATTATCTCATTTAATTCAATTAATGACTAACAAGCCAGGAGAAATACTGTGGGGTTCATTGACTGTTGTGAGGAGGAGCACTAGCAGCTTTGAAACTTGGGTACTGTTGCACCTCAGAGAGGAGTTTTTTCTTCCTCTGGGTGTCAGTGAGTGAAATGGGAAAGAGAAACATTGGGGCTGAAGGAAAAAACTGGCGTTTTCACTGAGAGATATGGGAGGGCCTGCTCTGCCTTCTTTTCTAGGTGAGTGGCTCGGAAAGCCACTTTTCCACACCTGCCCCCCTCCGCTCCCTCCCTTCTCTCCCTTCCTCCTTTCAACAAGTGTGTCAACTATGTGCCCCATAGCTGGGTCAGGGGTGGGAATGCAGCCGTGAACGACACCTGGCCTAGGGATGTGCTTTGCTACAGGAGGAGGGGTTCCATCTTCCAAGGATTCTGAATCCTGGGCTGGACATGGACATACAGCCCAGGCCTGGTATGGGCACTCAGGGATCGGAGACTCGGGTCAGTTATCAAGACGAAGACAAGTGAATATTATTTGAGGATTAACTTGTTTAAGAAGTCTCAGCATCCTCCAGCAACCCCGTCTTCATATATGGACAATATAGTGTTTAATTTCCACGAACTCTTTTTATACAACCATATGTAAGAGAAGATAAAAGAGTACTCCATTGTCCGCTTTGGTACAATAATTTCATATTCCCGAGTGGAATACTTACAGGATGCATTATCTCTGCCTTTGCGTCAGGGATCAACAGTGTAGGGGCTATGGTACCAGTACTAACAATAGCGATAATTATAGCAACAGCAGCGGCCTCAGCAGTAACAGTAATAATAATCATCAGGCAGAAGCACTGACGGTGCAGAGGAAATGGGCTACCATGCCCATAGGGCACATAAAGAGCGGGAGGATGAAGAGAAGGGAAGTGACTTCCTCAAGGTCACTTGCCAGCCAGTGGTGGCCTGAGAGGAGGACCTGGTGTCCGGACACCCGAAGGAAAGGATAACCTCTGGCATGCTGACTTGCCTCCCCTGGAGCAGGCGTGGTGTGGTGACCTTGGCACACAGAGCTGCCTATCATCTCAAGGACCCGAAGGGAGGCCACATCGGCTCATTTTCCAGGTGCCTGAGGCCCTGCTGTATAGAATGCAAAGCAAGGGGGAAAGCGGGCTTGGGAGGGTCCCTGCTGCACCGAGGGAGCAGAAATCTGCAGAAGAGGTTCAGAGGCATTTTGAGGGTTTTCTGGGAGCCTGTGCCCTGGTTCCAGCAGAACAGCTTGGCCTCAACTCTCCCTCCCCCTCCCTCCCCAAATGTACTGCATCCCAGTCTTTCTAAAGTCAGGCTTTCAGCTGCCAGGGATGCCGGCTTCAAGGTCCATGGGAATGATGCCTGGGGAATTTGCAGAGCTACCTTGGCGACGGGCAAGCCAAGGTTGCCATGGAAACCCTCCATCCTTTTCTAGACCTGCCGCCTGTTCTCCCTCCCCTGAGGCTCCATCCCTCACCTCGCCCCCACGCAGGAAGAGGGTGGACCACAGAGCCCCACATAAAGGCAGGGTACAACTGCCAGGCTTCCTTCTAATGCTCACTCACCTGCCTCCCTCTGGCTTCCTTTAAACCCATCCTAATCCTGCTGCCCAGATGATTATCTCTTGTCCAGTTCAAATCATATCATTCCCTTGCTTAAAACCCGCCATGGCTCCCCAGTGCTGGAAGGAGCAAGACCAAATTCTTTGTGGTGGTACGTAACCCCCTCCTCCCTCTCTACAACATAGCTGCACATGAGGATTAACATCCCACGAACCCATGGGCTCCCAGAGGGACCAGGACTATCTGTCCATTGTTGCTTCCCTGGTGCCTAGCATGACTCCTGGCTTCCAGTGGGCACCTAGGAGGGAGAAACAAAGGAGGCAGGGATGCAAAGGGCACAGGGTCAGCTCATCGTGCCCTCAGCCGACTCCCTGCTTTGGTCGTCCAGGAGACAAACTGAGATACAACATCGGTGGGGCCCTTTGTAAAGTACAGGGTTGTCTAACCACTATACCGCACACCTAAACAAGTACAAAATAGTATCGACCGTCAACTGCAACGGAAAAATAAATTTGAGAAAGTCAACACCTTCCTCAAAGTTCTTCCTCCAAGACCAGGCAGGCCCACGCCACAACGTTTTCTGCTCAAATCCTACCCATGCTTGGAAGGCTCAGCTCAGCTGCCGCCGCCCCCAGAGAGACTTCCCTGATGCCCCACTTAGAATGAATGCTGCTCCAATCCAGAGCTCACTGTGGCGGGCCGCGGGTGCACAGAGCACCGTCCTCTCCTCTGCCAGTCCTTTGAGCGTCAGGAGCCTGCGTTCTTCCTCCCTGGGCCTCCCGACAACTGGAACTCAATACCACGAGGTGCTTGGGAAGCAAACACGTTTTGAATTTATTTGCCTCAAAGGCCATTGTGATTCCCCACCCTTCCGGGGCTTCTTTGCCCACCTCATGGTACAGAAAGGTTCACCGCTGCAATACACACGCAGTTTGGGTGGTGGGCTACTCTGCTGATTTTTCTTCTCTGGGGGCAGGGGGGAGGGGGATAATGGGTTCGATGGAATCACCAGACCAAGTCCTTTGAACCTGTGGGCTGTCTCTTCTTCTTTTAGTTGCCCTTCCTCTGTCTTTGCCCCTTTACTATCTTTACGAATCAGCTACTGTGATCCTTACAATCTAAAGCACAAGGTCACTTCATGGTTCAAAGCCCTCGGATGCCACCCCCTCCCATTATTCTGAGTAATAGCCAAAGCCCTGGTCTCTAAGATGACCAGCTGCTCCATCTGGCCACTCTCTTCTTCTTCCCCTCCTGCCTCCGGGGCTGCTTGCTGTCTCTTGCACATCCTGAGCATGGTCCCACCTCAGGGCCTTTGCACTTGCTCTTCTCTTAACCTGAATGCTATTCCCACAGGTATCTGCACAGCTCATGCCCACAGTCATTCAGTTCCCCTGGCTCAACGTCACTTCTTCACGAAGGCCTTTGCTGATCAGTCATCACTTGCAATCTTCCTTACCCTGCGAAATTGTCTCCCTAGCACCCACCACTCTCTGATACATTCTCTGGACACTGATTTACCTTGTAGCTCCTTATAGCTGTTTAAACTGTCTCCACTGGAGGGACATGCTCAAGCCACAACCTGTAGTACCTGTGAGTGTGTTCCTATTTGGAAATGGGGTCTTTGCAGATGTAATCACATTAAGGTGAGGTCACGCTGGGTGAGGGGGGACCCTAATTCAATGCCCAGTGCTCCTGTGAGAAGAGAGTCACTCGGATACCCACACAGAGAGGAGAGCACCATGTGACAACAAAGGCAGAGATTGGGGTGATGTATCTATAAGTCAGGGTCATCAAGGGGTGTCCCGACCACCGGAAGTTAGGAGAAGGATGTGGAACAGACTCTCCCTCAGAGCTCCTGGAGGGAACCAACCTTGCCCACACCTGCCTGCACATTTCTGTACCAGGAGAGGGTACGTGTCTACTGTCGTAAGCCCCACGGATTGTGGTACTTTGTTACAGTGGCCCTCTGTTAGAGTATCAACTCCCTGAGGACAGGGCTCGTTTGTTTCCTGCTGTAACCCCATGCCTAGGCCAGTGCCTGCCGAGACTGGGCCTTCTCTCAGTATTTTATTTCTGCTTGAATGAGTGAGTTCTTCATCAGGAACCTACAGACCTTAGCACAGTGCTAAGCACGGAAGTCCTCATTAACTACAGGCTGTGCCCAGCATGTTCTCCAAGGAGGGACCAACCGCAGAGTAATAATTTTAATTCCTGAACTGCTTCCCAGTTCCGTGAGCACCTTCTGCCTCAGTACCACGCACGGCCCTCGCTCACTAACCAGCAAGCTGGAGATGTACATAATCAACATTTCAGTTCTCTCAATGAGAGAGCAAAGGCTCAGAGAGGTGGAGGGGTTTGCCCAAAACCACCCAGCCAGAGAGGGGCTTGGCCCCAGAAAGAGACCCACCCAAGGGCCTGCCGGTTATCAGGGAAGGACGGTGTCAGGAAGCAGCGTGGCAGCACCAAAGGACTTGTTTACGGAGTGTCTGCTGCATGCTGTGAGCTGCTGCCCTGGACATGACACGTGGCCCGTGCACAGAGACAGAAGTGGGACAAAGAGGCACCAAGATCCCAACAACCAGCTCAGGCAGCACGTTTGAACACCAGCTCCAGGGAGAGCTGTGTGATTTTGGCAAGTGATTCCCCCTCTCTGAGCCCTGGGGAGGCATATGCACCCTTTATTGCACCCCCCCCCCCGAGAAAAGTCAATTTTCCATGAGCCTCTTAAGTATGATGGTTGTCACTGATATGCACCAAGTCCCTCAACACACAGTCACCCATGACATCTCACTTTTAAGAACTCAAGCAAGCCAGGCTCACGCCCCGGGGCCTCCCTCGTTCCCTGTGCCCAGACATGAGTGGCGTTTGAGCCTGTGATGCTGGCAGAATAACGCCGGTCTGTGGTGGGAGGCACAGGGGCCCCTCTTAAAATAAGACGGGAGCCCGAAAGCCCCAACAGCTATTTTTAAGGGAGTTCTGAAAGTGTTTGTTTTAAAAATATCATGAAATGGTTATTACCAACCTTTTTTTTTTTTTTCCTCCTGCCTTTCTCTCAAACAGGTGCAGTGAGATTAGCGGTAATTTAAAAAGCAGGATTGCCTCTGTGTCAATTTCTTGCTAATGAGCAAAACACACCATGTAATTGCTATGTATTGAAGGAGACAACAATGCATTTTCGGCGGCTGTTTAATATGCTGGGGCTCATTTGAGCAGATGTTCTGAGACTCGCTTTCCAAGACAGAGGAGTCAAGCCCAGAAGGAGAAGGTGACGCGTCCCTTTTCCTCTCCTCCATCCGCTGCTGGCTCCTCAGAGGACATGAGGCAAAGCCACGTGCGTGCAGCACACTTAGTGCTCAATTCTTGGAGACAGAGCCCGTAGGTCCCCTCAAAACCAGGTGGGGCAGCAAGGAGAGGGGTGCAAGAGCGTCCCGTATTCATCAGATGAGGCACCGATCTCTGGATCCTAACAAAGCCTTCCTTTTTTCTTCTCCTTTTTTTTTGCTATTGTTTTCCCAAGGAGTCTATTTGGGCAGACCAGGGACAGGGAGGCTCTGCATCTAAAAGGAGGTATTGGGGGCCCTGGCTGGGTAGTTCAGTTGGTTAGAGCATCGTCCTGATATGCCAAGGTTGAGGGTTCCATCCCTCAGCAAGAGCACATACTAGAATCAAGCAATGAATGCATCAATAAGTAGAACAACAAATTGATGTTTCTCTATGTATCAAATCAACAAATTAAAAAAAAGAGGGGTTTGTGCTGCAGAAGGCCCCAGTGGGACAGGAAACTGGATTTTGGAGCCGTGGGACTGCTAGGCTGCTGGTCGGGGGCGCTTGTGGGCAGCAATCTCCTCTGCCTTCAGGGTCTGCACTGTGTGGCTGTGGGCAAAGTGGTAGCGCCGTGTCTCTGCAGCACTGGGTGAGGCGCCCACAGTGGTCAGGCCCCGTACGCACGGTCCGCATGGGCGTCACTGTGGGAGTCACAGCGCAGCTGGATGCCAAAGTCCTTCACCCCCGGGGGGAATTTCTCGCACACCTGCCCACAGTAGGCGATTGCCCCTGAAGATTCTTCATCTTCTTCAGCGAGACACAGAGCACCAGAAGTGGGATTTGGCGGTGCGGTTAGGCGCAAAGATGCTCACATGGTAGCAGAGCCGTCTGTGGGCACGTGGGGGTGGGCAGGCAGCGCCCACCACCTTGTACCCAGGCAGCATGCCAAGGCCTTCATAGCATTCTCTCCGCGTCTGCTGCCACTCACAAGAAGCCCAGGTCTTACGTTTTACATGAACTCACGGCAAGCCAGGGATGTCTCCTGCTAGCTCTGCAACCCTCGTGTGGGACATCAGCCTCTCTGAGAGTCAGCCTCATCATCTCTCCAATAGGGACAAGAGTACCCAGTACCTCTCCTGCGATGGAATGAATGAATAGGGCTAGATGCTCCTTCTGAAGTGTCCCTAGGGCTCACTCCCTCACATGGGTGTTTAGATACCAAGCCACCCTTCCCTGTCTGCATCTGGCAAGGTCCTTTTTGCTGGGGAATTGGGGGACACGAAGTCAAATGTCACCCTCTTCATGAGGTCTTCCCTGACTAGCACCAAACTCCATGAGGGCAGGGATGTAGGGCCTCATTTTTCTCTTTCACTGATGCATCCCAAATGCCCAGAACAATGCCTGGCACATAGTAAGTGCTCAATTAGTGTTGAATGAATGATGCCTGTGGAATACCATGCCTAGGGCCCATGACATAGCAATAGCTCAGAGGTTGGCAGCATGTACATTACTGTTTAAATTGCTCCAAGCAAAGCATTTTCACATGAAGTGTCTGCTGTCTCCTGGGTACAAGACCAGATGCTTTTTAAATGCATTACCTCCTCAGTCCCCGGAACCACCAAGTAAGGCAGGTGCTATTATCACTCCCATTGGACGGAGGCTCAGGGGAGCGAGGCGACCTGCCCACACTCACACAGCTGACACGAGGCAAGGGCCCAGCCCACATCGCTGAGTTCCCAGTTCACTTTGCAGCACCTGTCCTGTCCACTAGGTGCCTGAACGTAGGACACACCCAACAACACACACCTTTCTTCCCGTTAAGAAGGAAGGGTTGTTTGGATGCAGCCTTTGCAAAAAAGGGGCCGAACATGAGGGAAGGAGAGGGGACACACAAGACAGAGGGGACAGGATGAGCAAAGGCATGGAGGTCAACCAGGAGTGTTTCCTGTGCATCGGCTGCGGGCCCAGCCTTCCTGCCCATTGGAGGATCTGAAAGGCGACCCATCCCTGCCACGGGAAGGGGGAGAGACAGCACCCCGGAGACACCGAGAACCAGTAAATGAAGGAGTAGAATAAATTCCATGATTTAATGATATTTTCAGCTCAAGAAATCCCAGCCCATGCTGGCTGAGGGAAGCCCACCTCCCTGGGTGAAGCTGAGACTGAGCTGCATTTGGGGACCGGGGGGAGGTAGATAATGACACTGAAATGAATGGTCTCTTGCGAAGGCCTGCACGCACCAGCCCACGGTCACGCTAGCGGGTTTGGGATGCATTGTCCCAGTGTGGAAGGAGGCAGGAGAGGAAGTTTTGCACTTTGGTGGGATAAATCACCCCTTGGGTCTGAGAAGGAAGCAGCCCCTTGCACTGGGAGGGTCTGGGGTCTGGGTCTCATCCCGAGTCAGTCCCCTGAGTGACTCTAACGCTGAGGGAAAGAACTTGAGTCCTGGGGGCTTGGGGTCAAGTCTAGACCCCCTTCCCACTAGCCTCAGTCTCTTCCTCTAACAAATGGGGATTACCAAAGCCCTTCTGCATGGGCTTGTGGGTAAAATGATGCTTTGTGAATGACAAGAAAGAAACCAGGGGCAGAAGCCTGCCTGACAGTGCTCAGAAAGGCTTTGAATGAACCTGGTGAACCAGCAAGTGCTTACTGGCTACCTACTACATGCAAGACATCAAGGTGCATGCTGGGAATGTGGGTCCTAACGTCATTGCCAAGGGCTCACTGCCTAACACCCCTGCCCCCCACAGCTGGTAGGCACTCCCACTTCTAGAAAGTCCCACTGGACTTCCTACAGTTTGTACCCACCTGTTAAAACATAATGGACTGGCCCTTTTGAGAAGCAGGGTGTCCTCATGGTCAGCACCAGGAGTTTGGGTCAGACAGGGGCTGGTCTGGATCTCGATTCCTTCCTAACACCACGGGCCTCTGCCAGGGGCCTAACCCCTGTCAGAGCTTCTGGCTCACCATCGGCAAACCGAGGGTGCAAACAGGACCTGTCTCCCTGTGCTCCTGCGAGAACCGAACGAAGTAACGTCTGCGAAGTCTGGCTCACTGTCAGTGCCTGATGAACAGCCGGCGCCACTGTCTTCACTGTGATTGTTGGGAAGCAGGGCCTGCGTTTCAGTCTCTTCAGCATCTGAAAGCCACTGGGACGAGCCTGGCTCACTGCAGGCGTGAGTGCACAGTTTGGAAGTAAACGCAGGAGCGGCTGCACGCACGCCATCCTGCCATAGGACCATCTTTATAAACATGGCTCCCCAACTTCTCGCTGCTTCCAGATGGAACCCATATTTTTAGTTCTGATCCTCCCTCTGGGTTCCCTCTCTTGTGGGCTCTGCCCAGAGGAAGCTCATTGTAGGTGCTTACAAAACACAAGCCTACCTGCCTGCACTTCATTTTGGGCTAAATGGTGCCAAGGATGCAGCCTTGACATCCACAGCACGGGGCCCAGAGAACCCCTCTTAAGCCACCTTAGCCCTCCTGCCCCTCTGAATGGCGTCCTGCCCCACTAACTGGTGACTGGGACCTGGGTTGCTTAAGCCCCTGTCTGTTGCTGAGGCAGGGCCCACCTCTTCTGCTTCTTCCCAGGCACTCAGGCCCACCAGCTCCTCCATCAAGAAGTACCCCAGACGGCGGGGCCTGATGGTGGAAAATGAATATTCTGGCTGCTTTTCAGTTTCCAGATTGATCGGGGACAAACGGGAACTCAGCCCCCTCAACCAATCATCCAAGGCAGTCAGCTGTAACTAGGTAGACACTTAAACAGCCGGCGTGTGAAATAGCACGCCTGCACTGTGCTGATTAAAAAAAATTCCAAATCCTTATTCCCCGCAGGCCCCCCTGGCTGGGAGGCTTGGGAGCAGATGGGGCGGGGTGGGGCAGGGGGCAAGTGGGGCTGCCTTGGCAGCCACCGTCGGTCATCCTGGCCGAGTCGTGAATCATTCACTTGCCTGGTTGTGTTGACCAAACAATACTGCTGCTAAGTAGTGTTTATTTGTGGCCAAGCACTTCACATGTATCAGCTCATTTTGTCCTCCCAGAGACGCTGCTAAGGCAAGCACTGTCACCATAGCCACTTTGCAGGTGAGGACACTGAGGCTCAGAGAAGGGAAATAACCTGCCCGGGTTCGCTAGCTGGTAAGTGGCCCCAGTACCCCTTCTGACACCTTTATGCTGGTAATTCCACTTGATCCTTACGACAATCCTATGAGGCAGGAACTTGGTTATCCTCATTTGGCATGCGGACAAACTAAGGCTCAGGGAGATGAAGTCATGCTTCAAGTAAGTGGCCAAGCTGGGATTTGAACCCAGGTCTATATAACTCAAGATCGCTTTACCTAGAGGGCTTCTAGAGGTTCCCTGGGAGCACAGGACACAGGCCAGAGATAGCCAGTTTCTGAGAGGGCAGATAGTGTGCTGAGTCCTGGGTGAGGCAGGAGATGAAGGGGAAGCAGGATCACTGGTAGAACCTGGATGTGAGAGGAACCAGTGTGCATGGGAGACTGGGGGACTGGTGTGCATGAGAGATTGCTGTGCATGATGTCTGGTGTGTCAGTGGGAATTGATGAGCATGAGGTCTAGTGTGCGTGGGCTTCTGCCCAGGAGGGAGAGGAGGAGGCACCTGAAAGGGATGAGCTGACAGTGAGGTCTGAGGCTGGCAGGAGACATGCCAAGCCGGGCCTCAGAGGTCACGGTTAGTATGGCGTCCTGCAGGCGGTCTCAACAAATGTTAAGCTGGAGAAACCTGACCTTTTAGCTAGCAGATTCAGCTATAGTTTTGCTAAGTATAGAGCTCCCATTAGAGTTTCAAAACACTCATCCTGTCTCTCAGACCCTCCCATCCTGCCTTTCAAAGACTGGGAACTAGCAGTTTGCACTATAGTCCCTCCTTATCCGTGGAGGGTTAAGTCCCAAGACCCCCAGTGGATGCCACAACTGCGGATAGTACTGAGAACTACATATGCTTTGCTTTTTCCTATTTCACTTACAGGAAGCACTTCACGGCTTCCCTCTGGCCTATCCAAATGGCCAGTGTCACTCCTCCTGCGTTTTGTGTCCATTATTAGGTAAAATAAGGGTGACTCGCGCACAAGCACTGTGACAGCTGATCTGATAACTGAGGCAGCTGCTAAGTGACGAACAGGACAGGGAGTGGGTACATGCTGGACAAAGGGATGGTTCACGTCCCAGGTGGGATGGTGCAGGACAATGAGAGCCTTCGTCACACCCCTGAGAACGGCACACGATGGAAAACTTAGGAATTGTGTACACCTGGAATTTTCCATTTACAGTCATGAGCCATTCACCTGCGGGCAGATGTTCTGAGAAGTGCGTTAGTAGGCGATTTGCCTGTGGTGCTGGAATCGCAGAGCGCACTCACATGAACCCAGGTGGCACCGCCTGCTGCACACCCAGGCCACATGGTGTGCAGGGAGGACGGGTGTGCTCCTATGTTACAAGCCTGTAGAGCATGTTACTGTGCTGAACACTGTAGGCAATTATAATGCAATGGTAAGTATTTGTGTATCCAAACATCTCTCAACACAGAAAAGAGACAGTAACAATAGAGGTCAAAGATAACAATCAAACACCTGTGCAGAGCGCTTACCGTGAATGGAGCCTGCAGGCTGGAAGCTGCCCTGCCTGAGTTGGTGAGTGAGTGGTGAGTGAGTGTGAAGGCCCAGGGCACCCCCATTCCCAACGGTGGACTTCATGAACACTGTGCACTTAGGCCACGCTCCCTTCATAAATGTACAGTGGTTACAGTGCAGTTAACTGTGTTCTCAATGCCCATTTTGTAACTACCAATTAGCACTTCTTAATCCCATCCCCTTTTACTTTACCCTGCTCCCCAACACCCCTCCCCTCTGGCCACCGTCAGCTTGTCCTCTGCGTCCATGAGTCCGTTTCTGTTGTGTTAGTTCATTTAGTTGGGATCCTACCTATGAGTGATGTCATATCTGTCATGCTGTCTTTCTCAGTCTGGCATATTTCACTGACTATGCATCATGCCCTCTAGGTGCATCCATGCTATTGCAAATAATGAGATTTCACTCTTTCTTACGGCCAAATATCATTCCACGGTGCAAATGCACCGTGACTCTCACCCACTCGTCCATCGATGAACATCTCCCTGGGTTACTTCCATAGCTTGGCTATTGTAAATAACGCTGCGGTGAATGTGGGGGTGCATAGAGTCTTGTGAATGAGTGTCTTAGGGTTTTCTTCTTTTTTTTTTTTTTGCAATCTTGGTGCTGCAACACTAGGACAGCTACAGCATCACCGAGCGATGAAATTTTCTTAGCCTCATTGTAACCTATGGGACCACTGCCATATTGGCGGTCCACCACAGACCTAAACGTCACTATGTGGCGTGCGTCTGCAATATCTTTGAACCCCAGTTGACTGTGGGGAACCGAAACCACAGAAAGCAAAACTGCTGTAACCACCTTTTTGAAATAAATATCCCAACTGAAATTAATCAGGTCTGCAGTCTCCAAAGGTCTGACTACCTCCCACTTCCATTTTCATTCCCAATATTCAATAAATCTCCCTTCCCAGACCGACCAAATACATATATAAATAGTCTAAAAAACAAAAGGTCATCTGTTCTGGAGAGCTACTGGAAGTGCCCAGGCCACACCGAAGATTGTACATCGCTCAGGGGCAAGGAAGCCAAGACAACACTGACGCTCTCAAGCCATCTGAGGGCTGGCCCCTCTGGGTTCAGCCCCAGGGCCCTAATGGGCTGGTCGCTGTCCTGCAGGCTGTCTTCAAACCCCACATGTAATCAGGGGGCTCAGTGACAACTTTAATGGCAGAGGTAAAGAAAATCCTTTTCCATGTTAACTGGGAGGGATTGTCATCACTGAGAAACTGCTGGGTGGGCAGAGGCCCTGGTGGACCGCATCCAGGAGGAGATGGAGACTGAGCCGTCTGCAAAGGGAGCCCAGAGGGCAGGATGGAGGGAGGGCCAGGGCCAGCAGTGCCTCTGAAGTGATGGGAGCACGGCCCGGGCCACAGGCTCAACCACTCAGCATCATTATGGGGCTTCTCTGTTACCTGGCAACCAGACAGTCTTTCTGTGTTTTGAATCTTCCCATGGCCCCCACAAGGCCTTAGGATAAACACAGATGGTTTCAATGACAGGAGTGGCTCTCTATTCTACAATCCTGGCCACCCTGGAGATCTGGGCTCCAGGTGCAGAGAACTGCTGTAATCCCCCAGAGGGCCAGCCTGGCTCATCTGCCAGGGCTTTGCCTACCCCATTTTCTTGGTTAAGAATGTCGTCTCTCTCTTCCTTGATTTAGAATGCCTTCCATCCCTCTCAACTGGCTAATGTCTCTTTATCTTTGATATTCAGTAGAGGTGTTACCTCTTCCAGGGAGCCTTCCTGGGATACACCCAGCTGTTTGTACACCTGCTCCACTATCATGCTCCCATCACATCTCATTGGCTTGTTTCTTTTCCTCTCTGGCCTGGCAACTCCCTGAGGGCAGTGGCTCTGGCTGTATCTTGAGTATCCTTGTGTTCCTAATGCCTACCAAAGTGCCCAGCCCATGTATTCAGCAAATGTCTGTTGAAGACATAAAGGAAAAATTACATGAATAAATGAATGCATACATGGGTATCCTGTGACAGTGGTTCTCAACCAAGTTTGATTTTGCTCCCAGGGACATGTGGCAGTGTCTGGAGCCCTTTTTTTCATTTGTCATGACCTGTGGGAGGATGGAGAAAATACTACTGGCATCTAGTGCATAGAGGGGCCAGGGATGCTATCAAATATCCTACAATGTAAAAGCATAATTTCCCCAGTAAGTTTATAATCTGGCAAGGAAAACAAGAGTGATAGCTGAGAACCTGCTGGAAAACAGAACAGAAACGTTTATGGAGACACCCCTGTCCCCCATCACACGAACTATCAGGCATGGGGGGATATCTTTGCCTTGATGAACTCCTACTCATCCCTCAAGACCCAGCTTAGATAGTGCCTCCCCCAGGTAGCCTTCCATGATGCCTCAATCCAGGCTCCACCTGCCCTTTCTCTCTGCTGCTACAATTTCCATCACACCATCCTACTATTATTTGTACATGCAACTGTCTCCTCTCCAGTCTGAGGACAGGGGCGGAGTCCTAACTGCCTTTATTTCTCCAGTGCTTAGAGAATGAGTGTTTCATTAAATGTCTGGGGAAATAAAAATCAGAAATGGGACTATGGTAGCCATCGAGTCAACAGTGGGGTTTTCCCACCTCCTGGAGCCTGGGGGACACCTGTCTATGCACCGCTACTGCTGAGATGCTCAGGGGCATGTAGAGGTCCCACCCCCAGTCACAACCTGACATGGAGGAGGAAGACCATCCCAGGCTGCCAGTACTTTGTCACTGACTTTGCTGCCAAGCCAGAGAGCAAGACGTTCTCCCAATGAGCACGTCAACTAACAAGCTATAAATTAAAAAGGAGAAAAAAAGATCTGCTAATTCTGACCCACTCTATTTTTTTCTCACAGCTGCTTCAGAGGGAATGCACTGTGACTTTCGGATGGAACATTTCTTTGGCTGAAGTTCCCCTCTCTGCCTGCTTTGTCATTTCCCTTCTCCAGGGTGCAGCCTGCTTGGAGCCAAAGGACCATGGGCTTTGGGGTCATGCAGACCTGGGTTCAAATTCTGGCTCTGGTCTGCTACTTTGTAACCTTGTCTCTCTGAGCCTCAGTTTCCCCACCTGAGAATCCTAACTTCTGAGTGGTTCTGGGAAGCATGTAGACTTTGGGGCTGTCCATACCAGCATCACCCAAGTGCCCACAGAGGATATGAAACTACATGCAGGATGCTTAGTTCCCAAGAGAGGCAGGGCTTCTGATCCTTGGAAGGGAGCTTCCGCTTTTCTGGCTTCCAATCCCCAGCCCTTTCCCCCACTGTTCCTTTTCAACCTTTAGAGAATAATAACACTCTGACCTGTCCAGGATAAAGGGCCCAGGCATCACTCAGCCATGCAATGCCCCCACTGCATTCACGAGGACACAAGCCCAGAGAGGGGAAGGGAGGGCTGCAGAGGCGTAGGGCCTCCCAGCCTCACTCATTGGGCTGCATTTTCCCCTTCATGTTAATAACAATGGCATCTACCATTTATTAAGTGCTTAATCACGTGCCAGGCAGTGAACTATCTTAACACCCTGGTGGGGAAAATACCCATAAAAGAAAAAAATGATGAAGTGCACCTCATTAAAATGAAGAGTTTTTGCTCTTTGAAAGGCACCGTTAAGAGAATGAAGACAACTTCTGGTCAAGATGGCAACATAGGCGACATGGCTCACCTCTTCGCACAACCACATGAAAATTACAACTAAAACATAGAACAATCATCGCATAGAACCAAGAGAAATCAAGTTGAATACAAAGTCTGACAACTATGGAATTAAATAAACCACATTCATCCAGACTGGTAGGAGGGGCGCAGATGTGGAACAGGCTGGTCCCACACCCAGCTGTGTGGATTAAAAATTCAGAAGGGATGTATCTGGAGCGAGGAGTCCCAACCCCACACCAGAACCCCCAGCCCAGGGTTCCAGTGCCAGGAATATAAGTCCCCACAACTTCTGTCTGCAAAAACCAGCGTGGACCAAGTCTGTGGAAGAAACTGCTGAAGCCCCAAACAGTTCCTCTTAAAGAACACACACATGGACTCACCTACTCAGGCTCACTCCCTCTGGGCTTCAGCGATGTGGGGGTGGCTTGAGGGGCACCAGTGACGTACAGAGGGAGGCTGGGGTGTCTAGCATCAAGGTGAGCAGAGACCATTGTCTCTTTTCTGGGCCCTCCCCCAACAGAGCCAGCAGCCTGGTGCCATATCTAAGACTCCATCAACCTGGCTAACACTGTTTGACCTGCCTTGAGGATCCCCAGAGCCTCCACCCCACTCAATTTATAGGCCCAACCCAGCTGCTTTTCCATATGAATGGTCTTGGCTCAAGCTTCACAACTTCCTAAATCCTCTCAAACAAGCAGCAGCTGACCTCAGTGAGTCCCAGGTCTGGCACTAGTGGCAGCCAGCCTAGATTCACAGCTAGGCCTCACCTGGGCATCTTCAAGCCCAGCACAAGCAGCGGCCATCTCAGATTGCTTTATAACTCAGGCAGGGTGGACCTTGGGCAAAACACAGGTGGGGGATAATCTTGGCCTGCACCATCTAGAAAACCCCAGGGGCCAGTACACCCAGTGGTCAGCTACAGACCATGTCAGAGCACCACCACCGTGCCCCTGCACAGCTGATCCTCCATGGATGGTGGAGGTTGGTGGTCAGTGGTCACAGCCAATCCTTACAGCTGACTGGCCTGGGTAAATCCCTCCCATTGATGTGCCAACAGCAACCAAGGCTCAACTGCAGGAAGAGGGTATACTCAGCCTGCATGAAGGGTGCACCTTGAGTACCCAGCTTGGGTGATAGGGGAGGATGTGCCACTGGACCTTATAGGACACCTACTACATTAGGCCACACTACCAAGACAGGGAGTCAAAGTAGCTCTACCTAATACATAGAAATAGCACAGGGAGCCTTCCAAAATGAGGAGACAAAGAAACACGGCCCAAATGAAAGAACAGATCAAAAACTCCAGAGAAAGAGCTAAACAAAATGGAGATAAGAAATCTATGAGATGCAGAATTCAAAACACTGGTTATAAGGATGTTCATTGAACTTAGTGAGGACCTCAGCAGCATAAAAAAGATCCAGTCAGAAATGAAGGATACAGTAATTAAAATGAAGAACAATTTATAGGGAAACAATAGTAGAGTGGATGAAGCTGAGAATCAAATCAATGATTTGGGACATAAGGATGCAAAAAACAACCAATCAGAACAAGAAGAAGAAAAGAGAATCCAAAAAAGTGAGGATAGGATAAACAGCCTATGGGACAACTTTAAGCAATCCAACATTCTCATCATAGCGGTGCCAGGAATAGAAGAGAAAGAGCAAGAAATAGGAAATCTATTTGAAAAAATAATGAAAGAAAACTTCCCTAATTTGGTGAAGAAAATAGACATGGATGTCCAAGAAGCACATAGAGTCCCAAACAAGATGGCTGTAAAGAGGCCCACCCCAAGACACCTCATAATTAAGATGCCAAATGTTAAAGATAAAGAGATGGGAGGGTGGGTGTGGGAGAATGGGCGAGAGGTGAGGGGATTAAGAAGTACAAATAGGTAGTTAGTTACAAAATAGCCATGGGGATGTAAAGTACAGTATGGGAAAGGGAGTAGCCAAAGAACTTATACACATGACCCATGGACATGAACAAGGGTGGAGGGGTTTGCCTGAGGGTGTAGTGGGAGCTGGGTGGAGGGAGATAAGGGGGAAAAATCAGGACAACTCTAATAGTATAATCAATAACATAAAATTTTAAAAAAGAAAATAAAGATAAACTGCAGATGGGGAGAATCCACTTGAAAATCTCATATCTGAGAAGGAAATGTACCCAGAATATATAAATAATTCTCAAAACTCAACAGTAATAAAAATAAGCAACCTTCCAAAGTGGGCAACACATTTGAACAGGCACTATCTATACCCACAAGATATATGGATGGCAAATAAGCATGTGAAAATACGCTCAACATCATTAGTCATGAGGGAAATGAAAATTAAAAACCTCAGTGAGATACCCTGACACACCTATTAGAATGGCTAAAATTAAAAAGACAGACAGTCACAAGTGTTGACAAAGTTGGGAAAGATCCGGAGCTTTTATATGTATGTAGTGGGATGTAAAATGGTGCCACCAATGTTGGAAAACAATTAGAAAGTTTCTTAGAAAGTTAAGCCTACACCTACCATGAGATCCAACAATTCCGCTCCTAGGTGTTTACCTAAGAGAAATGAGAACACATGTTCATAAATAGATGTGTACACATGCCTACAGCAGACCCAACTAGAAATGTCTGGCAAGAGTAACTGGAAGAACAAAATGTGGCACACGCATACAACGGAAGGGCGTTCAGCAAGGGAAAGAGATGCACTACTGATACCCACAACAGCATGAGGAATTGCAAAAAAAAAAAAAAAATTTACGCTGAGTAAAATAAGCCAGATTAAAGCAAAATAGAGTACCCATTACATGATTCCATTTATAGAAAATTCTAGGAAAATGCCAAGTAGATTAGGGAGAATGGTAGCCTGGGGAAGGTGGGGCACGTAGGAAGAAATAAGAGAAAGAAATTTTTACAAAAGGGCACAAAAACTTTTTTAGGGTGATGTTTGTGTTCATTATCTTGATAGTGGTGATGGTTTCATGGGTGTGTATATCCCCAAACTTATCAAATTGTACATTTTAAACACGTGCAATTAACTGAATGTCAATTACCCCATAATAAAGCTGGTAAAATGCCCCTATGAAGTCAATGCTGTTTTACTCCCATTTCACAGAAAGATAAACTGAGGGTCAGAGAGGTTATGTCATTTGCATAGGGTCACCCAGGTAGTAAATGGTGAAGCTGGGACTCAAACCCAGAAGGTCGTGACCAAGAAACCCCTTCTCAACTGCCAGCGCACTCTGTGCCCAGTCCCCAGTGGTTTGATGTTATCTTTGGTAAGAGAGGGAGAGGGAGAGAAAGACTTCTAAGAAGAATAGGGTGGTCTGTTCCCCTAAACTCCTTGTCTACCCAGAGCTACTCCTCACCCCAGACAACAGTGTCCACTATCCCACACTTCCCTCCTGCCTGAGATGCTCCCACCATGTGACTTCTCCCCCTTCCTTGCTGCTTAGTGAACTGAGGGGCTGTGCTCTCCAGTGCTGCCCTGGTCAGTACCAAAGCTGGTCTCTTTCAAGCTTCCCATGGCACTTAGACACCAAGCCAGTACCTCCCATGGGCGGCTTGCCCACAGATGACTGGCCTGCCCTCCCCCTTCCCGCCCCACTTGGGCCCACCTGTCTTTCCTCAGTGCCTCCTGAGCTGTGGAAGGGAGCTAGCCTAGTGCTTTAGGAGTAGCTTCCCACCTTCTGGCTTTGAGTCCCGGGATACTCATCTCCACCACGCACTCAGAGGGTTGTTTAAAGTGTCAACTGGCTGATTCGCATCCCCCTTGTGGCCTCCAGTTGCTCTGAGAATAAAATCAGCCTCCCACACTGGCCTGAGAGCCCCATGGGGGTGGGCTCCTCTCCTCAGCTCTGCAGCTCCTGCTCCGCCTTCCTGTCCTCGTTCCCAAGCCTGGTCCCCTGTCCTGGCACCATCTTCTCCCAGATCCCCATGAAGCAGGCTCCTCCTCACTCCCCAGATCTCAGCTCAAAGTCACTGTCTACGAGCTGAGCCCCTTTGCAGGGAGCCATCTTTACTCCCCACACCAACACCCACAATCACCTTCTATCCCCCTGCACAGCAGTGGTCGCAGCCTGAGATCACCTTACCTTTCTTGTGGGTTTACTGACTTGCCATCTCTAACTTTGTGTACATCAGAGCCTCGTATATACTAGGTGCTTAATAAACACACGTGAAATAAGGAAGGGGTATTTGCTCTGGCACAGTCACCCAAGCTGGGAGGAAAGCTGTGTGACATTGGTCTAAGTGCTTAACTGCTCTGAGCCTCAGGGTCCCCATCTGTAAAGTGGGTACAATAGACTTCCCTTCCTTATGATGATGATTGAAAGGCGTGGGCCCCAAACAAAGAGTGCTATTAATACGTGAAGCCCCCATTGTTATTTATTATTATTTCTTCTTTGGGTGTGAAGTCTTGCGTTTGGACTTGGGGAAGCTGCTACAGGGCCCTTCTCCGTCCCTATCCCTGGACAAACATGGATGTTCCATGTGCCAGGATGCGCTGGGGAGAACCACTCCACGCGTGACAGGGTGAGGCGGCCGCAGGAAGCCCAGGCTGAAGAAAGGGAGAAACCCCCCCCCCTGTCGAAGAAGCTCCATGAGAGACAAGGGACTTCAGGCAACATCCGATTTGTATTTCTCGAGCAATGCAGAAGGACACTGAATCTCCAAAAAGGGAACAATCAGAGGTTCGAGAAGATTGCCGCAAGAGAAAATCTTGTTTAAATCTATTACGGAACAGAAATGGGCTGTGGGTTTCCAAAGGAAAACTTGTGTTCCTGCCCTTGCCACGGATCAACCCATGGCAGAAAGCCGCTGGGTATAAGAGGGGGTGGGGTGGGGGTGGGGGAGCAGAGGGTCTTATAGCTGATATTTATACAGCGTTTCTAAATCCCCAGTGCTAAGGACTGCCCTGCTGGATCCCTCCGAGGCCCCACTTTCCGAGATGGGCATCCCCATTTTACAGATGAGCAGACTGACGCTCAGCAGGTTAAGTAGCTTGTACAAGGTTACACAGTCAGGCAGGTAAGGCTGAGACGTGAACTCATGCCTGTTCCCAGAGCCTGAGCTCTTGGCATGTGCGGGAATGTGTGTGTGCGCGTGTGTGTGTGTGCGTGTGCAAACACGTGCATGTGCGTGCAGATGCCTGTGACTTAATGACTTAGGGCAGGAGGGATCTTGAAGGAGGTCAGCACTTCCTGGCTACTTCTTTTCGTAGACGGGGAAATGGAGGCTCAGTTGGGAGAGGAATTTTCCTGGGCCCTTGCCCGATTCAAACCAGAAGAAGAATGGGAGTTCTGATTGAATGAATGCTTACTAGGTGCCAGGCAAACTGCTAAGGCTTCATGTTTGTCTCCTCATTGGCTCCACAGCAAGGAAGTCACCCTGAGCCCATTTTACAGCAGAGGAAACTGAGGCTTAGAGAGGCTAAGTCACTGCTCAGAGTGAGGCAGCAAGGAGGTGGCAGAGCTGGGATTCAAACCCAGGTCTGTCCCAAAGCGTCATGGAGTGCTATTTGGGGACTCCCTGGCAGGTGCCCCTTCTCTCCAAACATGCCACAGCACACCAAACTGGCTCGCCAGGCTCTTCCACGTCCCCAGCCTCTGCTCAGGGGAGAGCTAAGGGCTGAAGCTGGGGTTGAAATTGATTTTGACCGGCAGCCACTTATTTAGCCCCAGGGGGCTGAGTGCTTCTGCATCTTGGGGGCAGGAGAGGGGGCTCAGAATGGCTCATCTCCACCAAGGCACGGAGCAAAATGAAGGCAGGGCAGGTGACAGGTGACTTGGCTCCTGAGCCCTGACACCAAGCCATTAGCTTTGAGGTAGACCGAGGGGTGAAGAGAACCAATTTGGGCAACAAGCCAGCTTCGAGGGCTATCCCTGAGAGGAGCAGAAGCCGAGCCCTCTAGAGCAAACTCTCCCTGGATAACCACTACTGGTCAGAAAGAAGGGTCTCCTGCAACAGAAGACCCTGCCTGGGCTTCCGGGCACCGAGAAGGAAACCAACTCCTAGCCTGGCCTGGGGGCAACTGGTCTCTAGGTCGCCTTGCTGGCCTTATCGATGACCACTCCCTCCATTGCTCACTATGCTTTCATGGCACTGTCCGCCTTTTGAATTCCTCAAACACCCCAAACTTGTCCCCTCCTTAGGACCTTTGTGTTCACGGCTCCCCTCCCTGGAACATTCTCCCCAGTTCTCTCTGGGGCTCCCTCCTTCCCTGTACTCAGGCCTCTGCTGACATGTCCTCTCCTCTCGGAGGCCTCACCTGGCCACTCCAGTCTGGTCACCAGGGTCAGTCTCCTTCTCATTTCCCTGAGGCATTTTCTTCCAAGTCCCAGGTGCACCTTCTATTCCTCTGGCTAGATGCTAAGTGTTTATTATCTGATTTATCCTGCTAGCATATAAGGGCCACAAAGACATCTTGCCTGTGTTGTTCACTGTATAATCCCACCACTTAGCTCCTGGGCCTGGCCCAGAGTGGGTGCTCTACAACTATTTGTTGAATGAATAAACAACTGGTCCAAGGTCCCACAGCATGTGAGAGATGGTACAACCAGGGCAGGCTGCATGGAGGAAAAACCCATTTCTCTCTCTTCTCCCTTTATGATCAAGAAAGAACCCTCAGGTTGTTACCTTTACCCTCCCTCAGTTTCCCTAGCTGTAAGCAGGGGGTCAATGAGACTGTCCTCATGGACCCACCAGCTCTGACTCTGGATTCTGTGAAATGGCAGGTTCCTCTTGTATGTACCATTGTCCTTGGCCCCGCAGCCTATGAGCTCTTCCGGGGATGCCGATTGCCAAGGCCATGGCTCAGCCTGGCTCTTGCACTGCAGTTGTCCTTGCTGCAACCGAGGGCCTGTCAGGGACTTCACCTGGCAAACTGCAGCCAAATGCAATGCTGTGCGTATTAACAATCACAGGGCACAGAGAAGAGGCTCAATTTAGCCAAACTGTTTAAGTCAAAATACAGGGATGGGCCAAAGTTAGGTTTACAGTCACACTGCGACATCCTTCCGAGTTAACAAAGCTGTTGTGAAAGGCACGACCTGCATGTCTTCTTCCATTCGAACAACTGTGAGCCTGCTTTGGCCCTCCCCATGTGTGCAGGGCCTGACTTGCCTTTATTGGCAGAGCGGGAGGCGTCGGTTATCACCCCAGCCTGGTGTGTGTGGGCGAAGAAGCTTCCCGGCTCGGTGGTTCTCAGCCCTGGCTGCACATTTGAGTCACCTGCATAACTTCCTCGTTTTCTCCACTCCCCATTCCCAGGGAGTCTCTCCAGGTTGATCTGGGGTGAGACCCCAGCCTTGGTCTTCTGTAAAAGCTCCCCAAGTTACACAGAGGTACAGCAGCAGTTAAGGACCACTGGTTACAGAAACTGAGGTGGCCCAAGTTGGATTGCCCAGAGGGTGCTTGTTAAGTCACAGACTGCCAGGTGTCACCCCAGACCTGCTGAATCAACATCTCTGTGGGCAGTGGGTGCGGCCCAACAGTCCCTGTCTTCTAGTAAAGCAGCCTGGGTGATTGTTATGCACCTTAATTATTTTGATTGCTTTGTAAAAAGCAGCTTTATTGAGGTCTCGCTGACATACAATAAACTGGAACTATAAGAGCACAGTTTGATAAGTTTTGATGCATATACATTCAAGAAACCATCACTGAAGTCACAAGAATAGAGAGTGGACTTTCCATCCGCCACCCCAAAGGTTTCCTCCTATGCACCTTAAACTTTGAGATTCGCTGGCTTAGGACAAAAAGGCAAGTCACTGAGCACAGTTATTAAGAGGCCTGCCTTTGGCTTCGGAGAGACTTGGGTTCCTATCCCAGTGCTGCTATGTATCAGCTGTGGGACTCTGGGGCAGCTGTGTCCCCTCTCCGAGCCTCAGTTTCTTTATTGTGATGGTCCCAAACTCACAATATTTTGAGGAGCATCAAAGGAGATGTTTGGAGAGCACCTTGCTCAAAGTGAGCCCCCAGGGGGCAGGAACTGCCATGAACAGTAGAAGATCCACCTCCACCTTCGCTATCCTCATGGTGGGCCGTGGGGAGGATGCAGAACCAGGAAGGAGAGAAATGCCTGGGTAGGGGAGGGATGCAAAGGGCTGATGGTCTTGCCTTCTTCCCCATTGGGTGCTCATTGCCCAGCCTCATGCCGGCACATACTTGGCTTTCAAAGGAAATGGGTGGAGTGACAAATGACGTATTGTCCAGCACATACAGGACCCTGGGGTGGCAGTGGGCTGTTGTAAAGCCTTATCTTCCCTGTGCTTCCATGCCCACCTTTATCCACCTTCTCTCCTGACCACATCCCTACCCCCACCTCTGATTAGGGTCCCAAGTCTGCAGCCTGGCCCTCTGTCTTCCCAGATGCTGTCACTTTTCAGAGCACAGTTATGTCCTCGGGAACAACGACGCTTATTTTCTAGCTCGTTTGTTTCTCTTCAGAAGTTCATTTCCTCGCGCTTTTGCTCATTGGGCCCATTGTCTAGGCAGGAAAGACTCCTCATGTGGTCATCTCTGCGCCTCTGCTGGAGTGTGCCTGTGTTGTCCCAGCACTCAGTGCCATCGGAGGGACGTCGATAGTGCTTGCCAACGAAGCAAACGGAAGGGAAGTGGGCTCCCTGTCCCTGTGCTGTTCGCCAGGACAGCTTTATCAGTGTCCATGATTTCTCTCTGTTCTCCACTCCCATGGAGGGTCTGTGTCCCTCCCAAGGCCATTAGCACATTTTAAGTGAGAGGCACTGTGAATTTTCCCTGCGTTTGTGCAAATCCTTTCTCACCAACTGAGCTGCCAAGTGCACTCTGTAGACCTTCATCCCCAAGTGCCAATCACAGTTGGTGCTCAGAGTGGTAGCTGGAAGTGACAGAGCCAATCACTCAGAATATCGACAGCTACTATTTATTAAGTCAAGGTCTGGCACTTTCTACACATCACTTCTTAGACCCTCCTAATAATCCCCTGAAAATGAGTTATTTAGCTTGGTTTGGCTCTTGAGGAAATCGCAGCTCAGAGAGGTTAAGTGGGTATACAGCCATAACCGACAGAGCAGGAACTGGAACCCAGACCTCCAAAGACAGAGGTCTCTCCATCCACCCATTCACCAGATATTTGTGGGGCATATGCCATGTGCCAGGAACCATGCTGGGGATGTGTGCAGAGCAAAAATATACATAGCTACATCTAATGGAGCTTGTACCAAGTTAGACTCTTATGGGATAAAATATAAGTCCCATGGAAGTATATCAACTCAGCAGCTGATAGTCACACGAAACCCTAACCCAGTGGCAAGAAGAGGTTGGTGGTAAGTGAACCAGGGCTTACCGAGCCACTCAATAGAGGCAGCAAGCCCTCAGCTCCTTCTCTTTCTGCTCTGCCGTCCTTTGTGGCTTTACCTTCATGGTTGAAAGATGTCCACTGTACTAGTTTTCACTGGCTTTGTAGGCAGAAATGCCAAGGGCATCCAAGTTGAATATGTCCTCTTTTGAGAATCTTTCCCAGAAGTCCCAGTCAGCACCTTCTGCTTACATCTCACTGGCCAGACAGTGTCACATGGCCCTTCCTAGCTGCAAGGGAGCCTGGGAATTCAGCCACAGTAGACAAAGGCTAGAGAGGATGGGAGTGGTTTGGGCGATCAGTACCTTCATCCATAGTTTCAGCCATAAGCTCACAGGGAGACAGATTTTAACTGATAAACACAGAAAAATGAAGACATAATTACTAGCTGTGATAAGGGCTCTGAAGGAATATAATTCTCTGAGTATATAATTTCATTTCCGATCTCAACTGTGATAGAGGCAGTGGGCAAAGGATGACCAGTTTCCCTAATGGAAGACTGAGCTGGAATTTGAGGAACGACTGGATAAACTCGGTGAAAGTTGGAGGGAAGAGTGTTCCAGGCCAATGCAACAGCTTGTGCAGCGGTGAGAGGTGGGCAGGGACCCAGACCATGCTGGGAGCAGTGGATCAGATTCATAATTTTGGCCTTTATACCGAAAGCAATGGGGAGCCACAGCAGGCTTTTAAAACAGGGGGTGGTGGCATTGGCAGATCTGCATGTTGAAAAGATGCCTGTGGCCACCGTATGAAGGATGGATTGAAAGGGGGCGAAGCTAGAAGCCAGACCAGCGAGGAGACTATTGCAGTTGGCCAGGTGATACCTCATGGTGGCTAATTACGAAGGTGATGGCCACAGGGATGCAGAAGAAGTGAGCTGCTTTTGAAAACTATTTAGGAGGCACAATGAACAGGACTTGAGGATAGGCTGGGTAAGGGGAGTGGGGGAGACTAAGGCGTGATGGGTGACTTCCAAGTTTTTGTCTTGCTCAAGCACGCATATGGCGGCTCCATTCACCAAGCCAGCAGACACCGCAGCGGGAGGACCAGGCATGGGGGAAATCAGGGCCTGAGGAGTGCCAGCCAAGCGCAAGTTTGCTGTTGTGTGGAGTTAGAAGCCATCCTTTCTTTGCGAAGTCCTTCATCTTTTAGACAGCCGCAGCTAGCCCTGTCTGCTTCTAAATGCAGCTGCCTCACGTGTCTCATTGAGTCCCATTGACTTACTTCCTGTCCATTTGGGATGGCAACAATTTTCTTCAAGCACACCCCTAATCGTTCTTTCTCCGTAGGAGACAAGATGTACGACCCCGACAGGGCTCAAAGCATTGTCTTGTTGGTTCGGTTCCTTCTCGGCGTCCAGTCCTCAGCCATGGATGCTGGGCTGGGGCCATTGTCTGTTTTCCCTTCCATGTGTTCAGCTTGTCCTTGAAAAGACCCCCCGCCCTCCTGCTCAAAATCAGCCAGCCTTGGAGACTAATGGCTTCTTGACAAGCTGAGTGATCCTGCTGCTCGAAACCGGTAATGGCGGGACAGGCTCTGGCTTGGCGGTGGCTGTGATTCTTAGTGTTACGTGGATGGCATTGATTAGGGGGAGGGGAGCCAATCTCACTGACTGAGTCACCTTCTTGACCAGTGACAAGTTCACACTGTGTTTGGCATGACAAGCTTTCTGCCCGCCAGGGTCCCCACTAGCTGCACAAAGATAATCAGAAAACTGAGGTGGCTTAAGCCTAGGATAAATTGGGGCACCCTCATCTCTCTCCATGCCCTGAGTTGTAGGGTTGCTGGGACTGATCTTTTCAGGTGGTTTTAGAACCCCTCCACCCCAAATTCTTCAAGCCATTGAGGTGTCCATTTGTCAGAGTAGCTTAATTTTTTACGTAACTTTTTCCCAGCTTCTATAGTAAAACATGTTCATTATAGAACATTTATGATAATACCCCCAGTGTTATGTTGAAATGATATGATGTTATGTCATAAAAATATTAAAAATAAAATAATAACATGCTGTGTAATAAAATCCTTGATGACAAGTCTAAAACAGATTTCTTAATTTGAGCCCAGCTGATTGGCTGATGACTGCAGACTCATGCCACTGTGGTTCTAAGTCCCTCAGTTGGGGGTGACCTGTTACGCAGCACTGCCATAGTGATAGCTGACTGATACACATAGTGACATGCAGCTGGCTATGTAAGCTCCAACCCAGGAGAGTTAGTTATCCTTGGGTGCCTCCTTTGCCCCTTGCTTTCCACATCCAAACCATTAGCACCTCTTGCCAACTTGACCTTCAAAACATACCTTGCACAAGTACCTGTGCACTCTCACCATCACCACTGCCACCACCCCAGTCCTCTGGCAAGCCTCTGTCAACTTTTATCCAGGTGGCAGCAATAGCTTCTTACTAGTCTCCTACTTCGCACCCTTCTCCGGTCTATTTCCCAGCTAGCGACCAGAGTGAGTTTTAAGTAGTCATATTAATCACAGTCCTGCCCTAAATCCTTACCCTTGAAAACAACCCAACTCTTTGCCACGGCTTCACAGGCACCAGGTCGTCTGACCTTGCCTCTCACTGATGTCGCCTGTTTCTCTCCCTCTCTGCCACCACACCTGGGCTGTCCTGACTCCCAGTCTGCTTCCGCTCCAGAGGGTGACCCCTCCTTTGCTGGGGTAACAACTGTCTCAAATCTCCCTCAGCCCTCCTTGATTAGAGAGTCACCCACTTAGAAACATCCAAGAGAGCCAGAATAAGTCGAAATTTTCATTTTCCCTCCCACCTTAGTTTCCCTCCCACTTTCTCCAAAGCTCTCTCATAATGTACAGCCTCCTGAGATCGTCAAAAGCAGCCAGTGTTGTTAGGGATTTTCCAACTGGATTCAGGATGGTGCCTTCATTCTGCATTTTTCCCCCCCTGAGATCTCTCACTCCACGATTATAACCCACTGAGTGTACCATTAATCCCTCGATGCTTAATAACAAGGCCACTTTAATAGTAATTAATTCCAATATCGAGTATATTTTCATTAAAAGCAGAAACGACAGGTCAGATTTAGTGAGCTATAAACTCTCAGACCCAGATTGGATCAGCTCAGCTTCACAAATGCCGAGCATTTCCCAGACTTTTAATTTCCCACCCTCCCCTTCTCCTGGGACCTTCATCACAACGACCGTGGCAATGATAATAAGTATTATTGTCAACACTTATTGAGCGCCTCCCGTGTGCCAGACACTATGCTAAGCACTTTTCGTGCTTTATCTGAGTTAAAATCCACAGTACTCTTTCCAGGTGGGTGCTGTTATGACGCCCCCGATACTGGTGAGGAAACAGAGTTGCAGAGAAATGAGGGGATTTCCCCAAGGTCCCACAGCTAATGAGTCGGATCCACAGGGCCAGGAATCACAGGCAGGCTGCCCATTAAGTCTGCATGTTTAATCCCTAAGCTGTTTCGTCCCCCTGAGCGGGAGGCTGGGGAGCAGATATCCTACCTCATAGGTTATGCTTGACCTTAAACTGGGGAAACTCAATTTACTCTGCAATGCAATTAAAAACAGACCGTGTTTGATGCAAAGGAATTTAATGGCTTCTGGGGCAAAATCTCGGTTCTTGGAGCTTTCCGTGAGAAAGCTAAGAGGCAAGGGACAGCACTGGAAATGTCATGGACTTTGGAATTAGATGAACCTGGAGTGGAAGTCTAACTGCTTAGCAGTGGCTTGATGTCTGGCAGAGACTTCATTCCCGCATACCCTGTTCTGTCTTTCTGCCACCCCCTCACGTCATACCCATTTTGGCTATGAAAACTGGAACAGCCAGGAGTCATGTGACTATCACGTCTGGGGCGAGCTGCCGGGAGGAGCAGTTATCCAGCCTCCTGAGGTGGAGGTGGCCACAAGATGTCACACGCAAAAAAGAGGTTCACATCTCGCAGGTCTGGGTTTCTCAGCCTCAGCACCCCTAACATTTGGGGTCACAGAATGCTGGCTGTTTGTGGGCTGTCACGTGCATCATAAGATGTTTAGTAGCGTCGCTGGTCTCTGCCCACTGGATGCCAGTGGTATCTTTCCTGTTGTGAAAACCAGAAATGTCTCCAGACACTGCCAGATGTTTTGGGGGGAGAGGAGGGAAGAGGCAGAAGGGTATAGAATTGCTTACAGTTGAGAATCACTATTACGGATAAAATTCTAACTGAGAAAAAAGTCATGGGCCGGTGTTATTAGGGATTCCTAACGAGTTCCAGGCCATAGTATATTCTGTTTACATGAATAAAAAAAAGCTATTTTTCATATTAGGCCAGTTAGAAATCAGTTGCACCACACTTGTGATGAAGGGGCTCCCCCTCAATTTCCCCTGTGACGTCAGCATTTGTCTTACACAGCAGTGGGCTTTGTCTCTCAGCAACTATAATCCGACGCTTTCTCTCCCGAATTCTCAACTCCCTTCTCGAGAATGATGGGCAGGGTAACACCCAGCCCTGAGGATCGCTGGGAAGTCCTATGTCTAGTGCCTGGTACACAGTGAGGGTTCAATAGATGCTCACTGCCTTCTCCCCTTTGTGCGGCCAGCAAGCAACTCCTTCCAGAGGAAGAGGTCACTGATGCTGTGGAGTGAAGCCAGAAGGGCAGTGAGACCAGGGCCCTTGGTTTGTGTCCCAGCCCTGTTGCCGTCTTGCTGTGTGACCTTGCATAAGTCACTTATCCTCTCTGGGCCTCACGTTCTCCAGTCTATAAAGTGAGGAAGTTGGACTAGAAACCCTGAAAGCTCCCCAAGGACTGAACTCCAGGATTCTGCAAGGCTGTGCATGGCAGTAGTTTCCTAACTAAATGTGCACTGAAATCATCCTAGGAACTGGTTAAATGCAGATTGCCAGGCCCTGATCTTAAGAGTTTCTGATTTGGTAAGTCTGGGCTGGATCCTGAAAATCTTCATTTTACCCAGGCCCCCAGCTCACCCCAGCTGGTTCAGGTGGAAGGGGTACTAGCTCCCTGCCCTGGGAAGAGTGTCCTCACCCACTGATCACCCAAGGGGATCAGAGGCCCCACAGGCTTGTTGAGAACATGCCTCAAGACTGACATGGCATTCTTTTCTGGGTTTGCTGTACTAAACACACTTCTCAAAAGTTGGCTTGAATAAAACCCCTGGAAAATTAAATCTCACCTACTATAGGAGTTTAGAAATGGAGCTTCCTGGACTTGGGTTGACCCAAGAAGCATTCTGGAAACCTGGTCCTATGTTAGGGCTGAGTGTGTGTGTCCCCTGGAGAGGAGAGGGCAGCTGTCTCTTATAACCTTCCAGAGTTCTTGGGTAGATTAGACGTTCACAGGCCAAACGATAATGATAGCAGCAATGAACTAGAGTGAGCACTTGCTGTGTGCCTCCCCTCAGAAGCTCACTGCATACTTTCTCATGGGCGGTCTTCCTAACACCTCCACGAGGCGGTGACAGTGTCTCTGTTTCACACACAGGGCAGCGAAGCCTCCAGGAGATGGAGTGGCTTTCTCCGTAACTTTGTTAGGAAGTGGCAGAGTCAGAGTCAAAATTGCCGCAGCCCATCTTCCTCTGACAGCCCGGTGAGTTAACCGCTGCTCGAGGTCAGCAAGTGCTATGGTTGGTTTTAGTCTGGGGGAGGGAGAGCGTGCACCCAAGATGCTAACTGGCGATTAGACACGGGGAACACCACAAGGTTAGAAACAGACCGGTCTCTGTCGTCTGGAACAGACAGCCGAGGTGAGCTTTAATTGGGCCTTGAAAGCCATGTGCAGTCAGATGGGCCGGGGGTCAGTTGTGGGCGAGGAAGAAGGAGCTAGAGTTGCAGTTCTCTCTTTAGTCCATCTGTCAGCATTCACTGATTCTTCCGGAAAAGGCTCATTTCCCCCTCTCTCACCCCTAACTCTTTATCTTTCCCTCCTTTTTGTCTTCCTTTATCCATCTACTCTTCCTTCTGTCCGTCCATGCACCCACCCACCATCTTTCCATCCACCCAGTCTCTGTTGTGTGATATAAGCCAGACATTTGCCTTCCCTGGTTCCCTGCCTGTCTCCTTTCTCCTTCTCTCCCTCCGTTTCTTCCTTCCCTCCTGATTCATCCCTTCTTTTACTCGACATGTGTTCTCCCAGCACTTCTTGGGTGCTAGACAGACCCCGTGCCAAGTCCTGGGAACACAATGGCCTCTGTCCTGGAAGAGCTCACAATCAAAGAGGGGCAAGAGAGGCAGAGCAATGGGGGACTGGATGGCAATTCCCATAACAGATTCTGCAAATGCCGCACTGGCGGCATCAAGGAAGGAACTACAGGCGGAGGCAGAAGACAGTGTGGTGCCTGTCCTGCAGTCTCACTTGGCAATAAGCTCTGGTTCACTGAAGGCAACGGGTACAGTAGAAAGAGTCAAGTGGCCTGCATGCAACCTCATGCTGAGTGTGCTCTTGGACCTCAGTCTCCACTTCTGTGTAGTGGGGAGGCAACAGCTGCTCTGTCTGCCTCAGATGGTGTGAGGGATTGAGGAAGATGGGTCAGTGGTGTGTTCATTATTATTATTGTTTCTGACTTCCTGTTCAATATAAATTCAGCTCTGCTGGCAGGGGCTTGCCAGGCTTGGGCACTGCCGTAACTCCAGTGCCTAGAACAGTGCCTAGTATGTAGTAGGTACTCAGTGAGTGTTTGTTGAACGAATAAGTGTATGATGCTTTCCATTTTGAAGATGTGGCATCTGTGGCCCAGAAAGGTGGAGCCACTAATCCACAACCCCACAGTAAGCAGGGGCAAGACCCAGGGCTCTCCCCAGAGCTATTAGTCTCCAGCATCGGTACCCTTTCCACTTCCTGTTGGCTGAGCTCCTGAGGCTTAATTCCATCATCAGATCTCACTGGATTGCCACCCCAGACTCATCCTCTACCTGGTGCCTTGTTGGATGGATGCTGTTCTCTGTATTATAATTGCTGTATTGCGCTTTGCAAGTCTTTCTTTATTGCCAAGGTCAAGTCTGCTCTATTCCCACAGCCATAAGTCCTCCTCAGGCTTCTGCTTGATTATTTGTATTGGCTTCTTCTCAAGACATGAGATTAAGAAAAATGCGTTTAGAAAGTGGCAAATTCACTGGCTTACGTAGGATCCGAATAGAGAGTCACACCAGAGAGGTTCTCGGTGTCTGAGACGCAAGTCCATATGGAAATTAAAGTAGCTAGTCATTTGCTCAGTGACAACTTCTAATTCTTTCATTCTTTCAGACTGTCCTCAGAGAGGACGCATTTTGTGAAAAAGGCAGGCAGAGCTCAACGGATCTCATTTCTGTTTCCGTGGTGGACGTCACACTCTACGTATTGTCTTACTGAGGTTTTCCAGGAGCTAGGATAACTTGTATATCTTCAGCCTCTCCGGCTGAAAGGGACAGCATTCACAAGGTTTGTTTCATTTAAACATTAAAAGCACTCGGCAAGGAAGGTGATACTGCTCCTACTCCACCACCTGAGGGACCTGTGGCTTAGAGAGGTCATGTGCTGGTTGGGCTCAGAACCAGGACTTGAACCCAGGACTTTCCAATATCACAGCACGCTGCCTCCCACAAGATACGTGAAAACTCTGGCTAAGGCCAGGGATGATCTCTGGCAAAGAAACAGAGCAAAGCCCACTGTTCCTCATGGAGCCAGGACACTCATTTCACCTCTTTAAGCCTCAGATGTTGCTTTTACAAAATGAGGCTATTACTAAACACCTCAGAAGGCTTTGGTTGGGATTGAAAGGAGATAATGAAATGGTATTTCTGAAGTGCTTGGCCTGCCTGAAGCGTAGCATGCCCTCGATAAGTGGGGGTTACTGCTGCTGTTTCTCCTCCTCCCTCCCTGACAGTTATGTATATGCACCCCTGTGTCTGTTTCTCTATTGGATCCTGTGCTCATGAAAGTCCGGGGCTGTGCCTGATTTACCTCTGACCCCAGCACCCGGGAGACTGGACAGAGAAGGGTGTCTAGAACAGTTTGGAGAAGGAAACATCCGTGTTCATTTCTTGGCGTCACCGGCCACAGAATGCCTTCTGCATTCAGGATTGAAGTCACTACTTGGGAGAGAAAGCCAGGGGCCTCACTTACCATCACAGTGGTGCCAAGGGGATTTTGGAAGCCACCTGTATGGCAGGACCAAGTGGAAGTCCCTATGGGAGCAGGAGTCCCATAGAAGCAGGAAGACCACACTGCACTTGGTTGGCCCGCTTGGGGGCCCCAGGTGTCTATTTTTAATGAGCCCTGGAGCCTTTTCGTCCATTTTACAGATTAGGAGAGCAAGGCCCAGAGAGGGCAGAGGCCACACAGACAGGAATTGGCTGGGTGGGAACTTAACTAATTACATGATTAAATATTCACATCGTTAATGTGGAATGACAAATGGATGGATGCCCCAGAGGAAGAGAGGGAGCTGTCTGTGGACATGACACTTATGTTGAGATCAGAAGGGGAAGTGAATGAGGCCCAAAGACAGCGAGGAGAGTACGAGGAGGAAGTTCAGAAAGAGGAAACAGCATGTGCAAAGGCCCTGAGGTGAGAGGAGCCACGAAAGGCCAGTGTGGCCAACGCACAGAGAGTGAAGGGAGGGGTTGGGGATGTAGATGGAGAAGGGCACAAAGGCCGGGTCATGCACGTCCTGTATGTCCCAAGTTGAAGTTCAGGTTTGGTTTAAGAGTGAGAGGGTTGTGAGCAGTGACAGGGTCAGGCTGGGTTTTGAAATATCACCGGGGTGGCTGGAGAGTTTCTGAGTCCCAGCTTTGTGACTTACCAGCAGTGTGACTCCGAGTGAGTGCGGGCTGTCACACCAGTTCCTAGAACTGACGAGTGAAATAAATGGGGTGATCATGAGCGACTTACTGTCATCCTCTTTAGTCAGAAGAACACTGGGCTGAGTCAGGAGTCAGGGATTCAATCCGGGCTCTGCCCATACAGCCCTCTGGGCAGGCAGGAGAGCCCAGTGGTGAAAGAAGCTGGGGTCCAAGACAAGCCCAGCTGCTTACCTACCACATGTAGCTGTGTGACCTTGGGCAAGCGTCTCTTCCTCACTAAGCCTGCTTTCCCACATGCAAACTGGGGACCATAAGGGGAACAACTTCATGGTGCGGGTGTGTACAAATTTAATAAAAATTAATAGCACAGTGTCTGATAAACTACAACTATTATTATTATTGCCACACTGGTTTTATTCACATTGAGGATAATGCCTCTACCTGCCAGATAATTTTTTTAGCACAATAAACTAAATGTCCACCGCCTTGGGCTCCACAGGGACAGAGTGATTGCTTAGGAAAACTTCTAAGACAACTCAACAGAAAGACGGGTGTAGCCTAAAGAACGAGATTCCATTTCCAGCCCCTCCCCCACTGACCCCCTGGCCTTGGTCAGACCCCAGTGCTCCCCGCTTCTGCTTCTTGCTCTCTGGGCAGAGCTCCCAAGGGAGCTGTCCCTTTAACTTGCTGGCTGATCAGAAGGCTCTGGGCTGGAGACAGGGGAAGAGGAGGATGGAAATCACTCATATCCAATTTCCGTGGCTTCACGGAGCGCTCCTGTCACTTGATAAGGAGCTGCCGGGACCTCAGCTCTGCTTCCATCAGCGAGAAGTCGGGACGGTTCAGTGCTTTGCAAAGCTCGCTCATCGCATTAGCCGTTCACTGGGCCGGGCAGATAAGGCCCGGCTCATCAGACAAGACGTGTCCGCCTCCCTCAAATCCCTGCTCACCACCACGGCACAGCCCTTCTTCCCCCGGGGTGAAGGCATTTGAAATGATCCCTGACAAGGCCCTGGAATTGGAAACTTGATCCAAAGCCCAATCCAGGCTGCTGGGGCATAACCTTCAGGCAAAGAAACCAAGGCCTGAGGGGTTCTTCATCCAATTATGTCTTTCCGGGGGTTTCTTTTTTTGTTCCCTTTTCCTCCTGACCTCTCACAGCTTTGCTCTCCGAGTTCCTTGTAAATCACCTCTCTTCTTCTCTTCCTGTCTTTCATCTCCTCCTGTGTCTCCACTAGGGGCTGCTTTTCTTTTGTGAAGAGAGGAATGGCCAAGGTGGAGGAAGGGGTCCATTCGGAAAGTTCTCCAAGCAGGGAAAGGAACACCAGGGCCTCCCCAGAAATGCTAACCTCGTAATTTTAAAAATCCATGAGAAAAATTGCAAAGGTTATTTACACGCAGGCAGTTCCGGTCCCCCTTCTAACACAAGGCCGCTCATGTCGACACGGAGGGAGGGCCAGTTCTGAGAAACACTTTTCTCAGACCATTTTGCTCTTCTCCTTCAAAAAGCACGTACCACCTCCTAACCATTTCTTTAGTTCAATAAGCACTTAGTTAGCACCTGCCTAATTAATACTTAGTAACGTACATGGAGCACTTGCTCTATGCCAAGCATTCTATGTCTATTTTTTTTTTAATTTTTTATTTACCGATTTTTAGGGAGGGGAGAGAGAGAGAAAGATTTGTTGTTCTCCTTACTTATGCACTCACTGGTTGATTCCTGCGTGTGCTCAGACCAGGGGTCGAACCCGCAACCTGAGTGTATCAGGGCAAAGCTCCAACCGACGGAGCTACCCGGCAAGGGCTGTGCCGGGCCTTCCAGATGCGTCATGTCACTCAACACCCAGGCATCCCGATGGAGCAGGCATTACCGTATGTCGAGGATTCTCAGATGCAGGGAAGTTTCCGTTTACAACGTCTCTGAGGTTGGAGTGCATCTTATCATCGGCGGCGTGTTGCAGGCTCATGGCAACACTTTTCCTTCCTCGGTAACCCGTAAAATAGCACATACCTGATTGTCATGCTGTCTTAGAGCCAATGAAATATTTTGCAGTTTGGGGAAGCTGAGGCTCAGACAGTGAAGCTACATACAACCAGAAAGTGACAGAGTCAGGATGTGAGCCCACAGCCCCGGGCCCTCAGCCACTCTCTGGGTCGTCCTCCACCTCTGTGTCCGTCCCTATGACACAGAGGTCAACAGGTTCTGCCTCGATCCTGTCTAGATCGCTGGCAGCTAGTCCTGTCTAGAGGGTTAGATTCACAACAGTCTAGCACAATGAACTTGTAGGGGACCTAGCTGAAACCCTTCCTCCTCCAACTGAGGCCCAGAAAGGCAAGTGATGGGCCAGAGGGCACATGGCAAAGGATTAAGAGAAAAGTGGGACCAGGAGCCAGCCTCATGCCCTCTGGGCATGTGACTCTTCATCGATGTTAAAGTTTATCTCCAGCCGCTCCCCCAAACCTTGCCTATTCCCCAAATCACAGTTCTATGTTCTACTTTTATCTCTCCTTTCAATTCCTTTCTAACTGCGGGCTGCCCACTCTGTTTCTCCCTCCCCTCCAGATCTGGGCAGGCCGGTGCTGAATTTCTTTTGTTGAGGCTTGTTAGAAAAGCAAGGTGTTGCTGCCTGTCTGTTCACACCTTTCCTCTGGGCAAGCTGCTTCCTTCCTGAAATTTCGTCTGAGCTCTGGCCAGCAAAGTCTCATGTATAAGAACGCTCCACATGGTATCTCTGCTTTGTATAGTTCTGGCTCCCTCAGGACTTTCATGTTTTTATTCCCCTCTTCTTTTTCATCAGGGAATCTGTAACCTTGGATCCGGAGTCCTGCAGAATGTTGTATCTGGGAAAATGTGTTTACATGTGAATAGCTAAGAACAGCTGAAATTCATGGGCTCTTCCCCGTGTGCCAGGGCCTGTACGAAGTACTTCCCACACATCAGCATATTGAATCCTCAGAGCTGCTCGGTGAGAGAGGCACTATCACCACTTGCATTTTGCAGATGATGGAACTGGGCTCAGAGAGGTGAAGTGAACTCCTCAAGGACACACAGCCAAGTTTCAAACACAGGTCACTCCAAAGCTTCCTTCTCAATCACCAGAACTTACAGCTTCCCCTTTCCTCAATGATCCCCCAAAAGTCATCAGTTTCTCTTGCAGTTTCTTTTGTGGGTCCTCACAATGCTGCTGTGAGCACAACTTGATTCCAGCCACACGTGGGCAGATGGCCATCCCATGGCCCCCACATTGTCTCTGTCCCTCGTGCAAGGCTAGGCTTGTCGCAGGGGCTCCATTCAGGATGTGGGTGCTGAGCTGTACACCTGTTTGATTTTTCTAGGGGTGCCTCACCTTTGGATTTCCATGCAAAAATTTTCTGCTTTCGAACAGTGTGAAAGTTCCTCAAAAAAATCAATAATCGAACTGCCCTTTGACCCAGCGATTCCACTTCTGGGAATATACCCTAAGAAACCCAAAATACTAATTTGAAAGCACACAGGCACATCTGTGCTCATTGCAGCATTATTTATAATAGCCAAGATGAGGAAGCAACCCAAGTGTCCATCAATAGACAAGTGAATAAGAAACATTTGGTTCATATATACAATGAAACATTACTCAGCCATTAAAAAAACAACCACCACGGAATCTTATAACTTGCGACAGCGTGGATGGACTCAGAAGGTATTACGCTTAGTGAAATAGGACAGTCCGAGAAAGACAAATACCATACGATTTCATTTACATGTGGAATCTCAAGAACAAAATAAATGAGCAAACAAAACCAAAACAGACTCCTAGATACAGAGAGCAGACTGAGGGTTGCCAGAGGGGAAGGGATTTAGGGAACTGGGAGAAAAAGGTGAGGGATTAAGAACTACAAATGGGTAGTTTCAGAATAGTCACAGGGATGTACCATGCAGCATGGGGAATATAGTCAATAATATCGTAATAACTCTGACGTGTCAGTGGGAGCACTTTGTAAAGTATGTGAATGCCTAACCGCTATTCTGTACTCATAAAAGCAATACAGAATAATATTGAAGGTAAACTGTAATTGAGAAATAAAATTAAAAACATGGAAAAAATGTCTGTTTTAAATGTTGGCATAATTAACTTCAAATGTTGTAAAAAATTTCCAGGCCAAACCTCCAAATGCATGTGGATTTGGCTTGGCTTGTGGATCCTTTTCTGAGGAAGAGTCTGGAAAATTTTCCAGCTTCTTTTGTCTCCCCAGCAGTCCTTTGGATTGGAATCAGAAAATATTGTGAGAATGGACATGGGGGAAGGGGAAGAGAGCCTGAGGGGTGCTGGGCTGGTGGAGGGGTGCACGACACCCACTCTCCCAGGCAAGCAACACAAAAGGAACGCCTCCAGGGAGCTGACTAAGACCTGCGTGGCGAGTCTCGGACATTGGAATTATGTCAAATTATCACCACACGGGTGCCTTCCGCTGTCGTTTGTGTTTCAAAATGTCCCAGTGAATTCTAAAAGGAGCACTATGTTCCCTTAAAGGCAAAAACCTAATGTTCCGTCCCTTCTCAGAACCCACTCAGGAAAATGAGCTCTCTGAATGGAAGCCCTCCAATCTGCGCTCTGGGGGCAGAGAGAGAAATCAGGGAATCGGTTAAGGCTTTTGATGAGTTCACAGAAAAGTGGGGTGGTTTTTTGGCTTTGTTTTGGTTTTGGCTCGTATTGTTGCTTTATCTTTCCTCTAACAGAAAAATGTCTTGATAGATCTAGGATGAGACACTATGGAAAAAGCAGCCAGCGGGGTGCGGGGAGGGAGGGAGTAATGGCTTATATTTACTGAGAGTCGTTCCAGGTGGTGGGACTGTATTATCCTCCCTCCTTCTCACCTTAGTTCGCAGACAAATGATATTTTCTGCTAACATAGGTGTTTGGTACCTGCACTTTCACAGGTCATATATTTCCATTGATGCTCCTTCTCTCCCTCCCTTCCTCCTCCTCCATCCATTTCTTTATTCAGTGTGCATTTCCCGGGCATCCTTTCCCTCTCAGGCACTTACACAATTTCAGATAAGAAAGTGAATTTAGGCAATCTGGCTGAACCTTTTACAAGGTGAGTATTTACCAAGCAGTAGGCTGTGCGTATGTGTGGCTCCCTCAGTCAGTCTGTGCTGTGATATCCCTCGAAGTGTGAGAGCATCTTGCTCCACTGAGTGAATTTAATTCACAGTGTAAGACAAGTGGGGCAGAGGATTCTGGGTTTTCACTAAAACTTACTTCTTTTTCCTCCTGGGCATAAAGCTGGACTACACACACCAGCCTCCCTGGCAGTTAGATACTAAGTTCTGTTGGTGGTTGAGCCACCTCGAGGCCCAATCCATTAAATTTCCTCCACATTCACTCTGCTGAAGACCCACCCAAGAACGCCAATGCCCAAGGATGGTAGATCCTGAAGACAGAAGGAATTTGCATGTCTGACTGTCCATGAGGAAAGTTTCCTGTTGACTTGGGATGTCTGAAATAGATGTTTCATGAGCAAGAGATAAATTCTTTTACTGCTCTAAGTCACTGAGGTTTTGGGGGGTATATTTATTATAACATCTTAGCATGACTTATCCTAACTAACACATCAGCTACTTCGCCAAATGAAGAACTGATACTCTGTTGCCAGACTGGATTAAAGTCTGGCCGTGTCGGGTTGACAGAGAGGAGGCACGTGGCTCCCTGCTGTGGTTCCGTGCTATGTGATTTTTACCTTATGAACCGACTTTAGAGTCTCAACCCTGGATCTGAGGGGTGACTGCTCTGTATGGAGCATCCTCTGGGACAGTCCACAGACAAGTCAATTTAAATGGAGGCAATAATTTGGTCAGCTGAGAAAGTGAACACCTCCTGCCATACATGAGCTATGCAAGGGTCGATGTTTGCAAGGTTTCTAAATTTTATATGAAGTGGCACAATATTAACTCTAATGAAAATTAAAGGACACACACTGTAATCCCTAGAATAGTCACCCAAAATACAGTGATAGATAGCTAAAACATCAATAGATAAATTAAAATATATTTGTAAAAAATTCAAATAATTCAAAGAATGCTGAAAAGGAGGGACAGAAGATGAGAAAGAGAGAGAGACAAAAAAATTTAAAAAATACAAAGATGAAAGATTTAAATCCACCCATATTAATATATGTATTAAATGTCAATATGATGATGGTAGCTACCATTCCTGAGGACCTACTATGTGCCAGGTTTCATCTGATCTTAAGAACAACTTTGTGAGATAAGTATTCATTTTCATTATGATGAAGAAAGTGAGGGTCAGGGAGGTCAAAAGTATTGCCTAAGACGATGAAGTTAATAATTAATAGAAGCAAGATTTTAGGTTTGACTGTAAAGCTTATAATAATTCTGTAGCATCCTGCCTGTCCTGTGGTACCACAGCAAGAAGAAAGAAGTACCGTATTGCACCCTCTTCCCCACTATCTCGTAACAATTATAGTGGGTGCAAGCAACTTGAAAAAGACAACAGGAAATGAGCACCAAGAGAGAAATACCTGTTCCAATGTCTACCTCAGCGAGAGTGACCTCATACACCAACCCTTCATAGAGCTAAGATGGAAGTGTATGCTTTTTGCTCGAAACAAAATTTTTGATGCATTAAGAATGAAATGAGAGTTGTCAGGGTTCAAAAAACACTGGCTTATTCCAGAGATCCCTTTTAGGAATAAATGGTCCCTGAAGCTTTAAAAATAAATCACTGTGGCTTCACCAGGCATAGAAGATTAGCTTTAAGTCCAATGCTTCAGTACCATTTTCAATTTCCCATTCAGAAAGAGATGGCTTAGCTTCCCTGGGTGCTTCCACCTTCCTCTGATCGTTCAGCTTCAAACTACTTTCTCTAGGTTATGGGACAGCACCTCAAATGGGTGCTGTTTCCTCTCGTCTAGAACACTCTGATTACTCCCATCTGTAGAGACAAGGCAATGTGCATAGCTAGACCACCCTGTTGCATTGACACAGAGAAGAGCCTTTCTGGGTTTTTGAGTTTTTGCATGTTATTGGTGGTAGCTTAGTGTTCGATGGCTATAGTTTTGAACCTGGACTCTTCATCTTATTAGCTGTGTAACCTTGGACAAGTGACTTTACCTTTCTGGGTTTTAGTTTCCTTATTTCCAAAATGGAGATGATACTCATAGTACCTATCGCATAGAATTTTTGGACGGTTAGGTAAAAAAAATATGTGGAAAGAACACAAAGTGGCTGGCATCTAGAAAGAATTTTTTAATGTTTTCAAAAATCATACGTTATACAGGATGCGGGGTACTAAGGAAAGGGCTATTATCTCTACCCTGGGGTAAGAATTGAGAGAAAGGGAGCTGGTTCTGGAAATCAACACAAAGGAAAGACAATTTGGGTTGGGTCTTAAAGGGTGAGCAGTAGTTTCCTAAGTGGGTGGGGTACAGAAATTCTTCCAGAGAGTAGTAACAGCATTCCCAAAGACTTATGTGGTGAAACACTGGCTGAGGTGGTGGGAATAAAGCTGCAAACTTATGATATGGCAAAGCTGTGAAGGGTCATATTTGTGGACTGAGTGCTCAGTCTATAGGAGAGGTCATCGAGATGTTTGGTGATGCATCTCAGGTTCTTTCGGGGGAAGACACTCCAGCAGGAGGGCAGAGGATGGATTCTAGAGGCATAAAGTAGAGGCTTGAGGGAGATTGCAAGGTTGGGTGAGAGGGTCCCCAGGAACACAAATGGTGGCCTGGCAAGGTAGTGGCCTTGGGGGTTAAGAAGACAGGACCGAGTCTCACATCATTCCAGAGAGTACTAACCAGCCACTGAAAAATGCTTGAAAAGAAAGAAGGCTTGATTCATTTTCTTGAGGAGAAAGAGATTCTGCTAAATTGATTCTTGAAGAGACTCTCAGGAGGATTAAAATTAATTCAAGAAGAAAGCAATTTGGTCAGAACAGTGGTTCTTAAACGTCAGTGTGATTGGCTTGGAGGAGTTGTTAAAATGCCAGTTCCAGGCCCCCTCCCCCAGAGATGCTGGTGCAGAGAGTCTAGGACGGGGAGCCAGAAACCACATTTTTAATAGGTCCCCTAGACGATTCTGATAAAGGTGGTCCAGGACTCCTACATGGAGAAACAGGGGTGGAGGGAAAGAAGAATTCCAGGCATGGTGTGCTTAGAAAGCCACGCAAGGGTGAACTGAAACAAGCGCTTGGTTGGATAAGCAATCAAGGAATACTTCAGGAAGAAGGTCAAGTGCGAGTTGATTCTTAAAGGGGAAGCAGAGGAGTGGAGAACGCTTTTTGGGTGGGCCATTCGGCACAGGTAATGACTGGTGCCTATTCACCAGCAACAAGAAGACCATCCTGGCAGATTTTAAGCCATTGGAAATAACCTTGCAAAGCAAAAAGAAGCCTTGAAAGGACCTTGAATGTCAACTAAGCAGGGGTGACAGGCAGTGTTGACGCCGTGGGATGTGCCAAAGGTAGCCTTGCATATTCTTGAACAAGGAGAGGCAGGGAAATCCCCCAAATAAATGAACTTCCCGTCGCTTTAGACGGACATGGAGATTGCTTTGCTAATGATATCAATGGAAAGAAATAACAAAAAGGAAAAGGGCGAAAGGGAACCAGGTCTCGTGGCTCTCGGTGGGCTACATGTCATGGGTCTCGGTGGGCTACATGTCATGGGTCTGTTTGGCAAGCCCAGTGGGGTGCTGGTTGTCACAGGTCACAGTGGTTTGAAATGAGCATGGGCACGATAAAGTGGCCATATCCTAGCCTTGTTGGGAGGTTTAGATGATGAAATGCTCCCCGGCATATAGTATTGAGTACGTGCTTCGTAAGTGTTCCTGTGGTCACTACATCCTTACTCTAGAGAGGGAAACTAGAGCCAGAGAGGGAAGGGATATAACAGAAAGGACGTAAGCATAAGTGATTTGACTCATCCATCCTAGAGGTTTGCACCAACACCTCCTGCATATATACTGCTTTGCCTAAGAGATGAACAAGAAGCTTCTATCCCTTCGAGGGGCTCAGAGACTGGTGGCTACATAGCATGCTGGGACGAAGGGAGCACAAGGGTCTCACCTATCTGAATCTGGAGGGTTCCAGGGAAAGTTTCACAGGGATGTAAGGATGGGTCACCTAGGTGTGGGTGAGAGATGGGTAGGGGCATTTCCGGCAATGGTGGATGGCAAAGCGGTGACAGAGAGCAAGTTGTGACTGCCAGCTTCATTTATTCCTTCAACAGATGTCTCCTGGGGTTTCTGATGTACCCCACAGCGTTCTAGGTCCTAGAGGGGTGCTCTAGACGCTGACCCCTTGACTGTTCATAAATCGATCACAAGGGTAGAGGCTCCAAGTTGCAGGCACAGACCTGGAGCCAAGCTGACTCCCACGTGGGCAGCTAGAGGAATTGCTCCACCAGGGGGACCTGCGGTGACAACCTGTCCCGCTGTTTGAGCAGAAGAACAAAAGGGGTCTGTAAAGAACCTCTACTACAAACTCGAAAATTAAATAGTGCTTTGTAAGTATTACAATTAAGGAAAATTACTGCATCCCAGTGTTAATTTTAAAAAATTATTTCTATTAAACGTTAGTTAATGATGATTAACGATCCGCCGCACGCAAGCTCGATAGTGCGTTTTAGTGGAGAGTGTTCTGAATCACCCAGGGGCCGATCACTCATCTAAAAGGTCTGCTCTATTTTTGTGTGGCTCTGATTGAATAAGCAGATCTGCCCTTCCGCCCACACCATCATTAAAAGCTCCCTCTCCTCCACCACTAACCTCATCAGAAAAAAGTAAGACATAAAACTGATGAATTGTTTACTGGCAGAAGAATATCAGAGTTAACCCGGATCACTTCCCTGTCCCTCTAGCTCAGGATTCTCTGTCTGACAGTGGCCTCGAGGGAGAGTTTAGGGGAGGAGGCTGGGCAGCTCTCTCATCCATCAATCTCAAAGGTTAGCAACATTCTCCAGACGGCCCCTGCTTCCTTCACTGCCTATTAGAGAATGTGCCATCGTGAATTTATGGAAACTCATGGGCACCTTTGTGTCTGTTCAGACGCACCATCCTGTGGCTAAGGAGGTTGGGGAGTGAACTTTCCGTCTCTGACTGGAATCACCGAACTGAGCCATTTGTTTGAAGGGACATGTACCGTGAAGTTGTACACCTGAAATGTATACAACGTTATTCACTGAGGTTATCTCAATACGTATAACATAAAAAAGGGGGGGATACACGTGGATATAGACAGAGGTGGGAGGGAAGGAAGAAAATTGGACTTCTCAGCTTTTGTCTTCTTTAGAAATTAATAGGAGTCGTAATAATACCTAATAACAACAGCAGTTCCCATTCCCTGGCTTTCTGCTCCACGTCAGGGCTTTGAAAATGCTTTGCATGCATTACCTCATTTGCCCATTATCAACAGTCCTGCAAGGGAGACACCGCTGTCCCCCTTTTAAAGATGAGCTACCGGGGACTCGGAAAAAGTTAGGTGGCAGCCACAATCAGCAGCAGTGTAGGCTTTAAATACAGTCATTGCCGAAAGCCTGTATTTTCATTTTATTTTTTAAATTTAGTTTTAAAGACAGGTGACATACATTGTATCAGCTTCAGATGGACCACACAGGGATGAGATATTTATGTACTTTACGAAGTGATCACCCCGGAAAGTCTAGTGACCCTCTGGCACCAGGCGTAGTTTCTACGGTATTTCTGACTACATTCCCTATTGCCGCACTTGACATCCCACGACTAATTTTATAACTAGCAGTTTGTACTTCTCAACCCCCTGCACCTTTTTATCCCAACCCCCTCCCATCTGGCAACCATCAGCTGGTTCTTTGTATCTGTGAGTTTGTTTCCATTCTTTTGTTTTTAACATTACATTCCATCACCACCACCTCCAGAGACATTTAAATCGAGTGTGTTAACTTTTATTGAGTGCCTACTGTACGCCAGGCATTCTGCCAGGGGCTTGGGCTCAGAATGGAATAGAATATTCTCTCTCATCTCTGGAAGAGCTTACAGGTCAGCAAGGAGGAAAGACAGGTCTGCCACCCTGGAGTAAAACCCAGATGAGATACGAACAGAGGTACAAGGAGCCTTGGGGCTTCGAGAAGGACGACTCTGGCCCTGTTGGGGAGGGCAGAGGAGGTTGGGATGTATTTGAATTGGGCTCAGATGCTGGATGGAGTTCTGACCGGCAGAAGGCAAGCTAGGAGGAGAATCCTGCCTGAACAAAGGCAGAGAGGTGGGGACTGGGTTCAGGAGCCAGTGAGCCCTCCAGTTTGGCGCCAGCAGGAAGCTGCTGTCAGAGGAGGGCAGATATGCTCCCAAGGGCCAGGCGGTGGAAACCGGGAAGGCTGTGCTCTACCTGGAACCCTGGCAGAGGCACAAAGCCTACTGAATCATGGGTCAGACAGGATCAGAGAGGTCTTCAAAATGAGAAATCCAGCAACTGACAACAGCCTGGGAAAATGACAGGAGCCCAGGCACCAGGGGCCACACTGGCTGCCAACATCACACAGAGTTCAGACGCCGGGCTGTGCCCACAGCACCACCCTGCCTGCCTCACTTCTTTCTGCCCCCTCTTACAGAGGAGACCGCCGCCGTAGTGGTCCAGACTCTGAGATCCAGGCCAAGGAAGGTGACATTGGGAAGGCAGTGGCCAATGGGGAGGTCACAAGCCCTGACAGCTGACCTGTGACAGGACTGAAGACAGAAGAAGGATCTTGCCTCCCCGTTAGCCTCTGAGCCCCCAGAAGTCAGAGGTTGTTAGTCTGGCACCACCCATCAATGCTGGCACATCATCAGCGCTCAATGAAATCATCGAGAGGGTGGATCAGACACACACGTGCACATTCACACATACAGTTGTCCCTTGGTGTCCTCAGGGGATTGGTTCCAGGACCTCTGCAGAGACTAAAATCCATGGATGCCCAAGTCCCTTATATAAAATGGCGTAGTATTTGCATGTAACCTACGCATACCCTCCCATAGACATTAAATCATCTCTGGATTACTTACACTAACTAATGCAATGTAAATGCTATGTAAATAGTTGTTTCACCGTATTGCTTAGGGAATAATAACAGGAAAAACGACTGTACGTGTTCAGTACAGAAGCAACCATTGTAAGCCTAGCTATGCGGCACACGTCAGCAACCGCGTCACGACTTTTTTCTGGATATTTTCAGTCTGTCATTGGTTGGATCTGCCGATGTGGAGCCCATGGATATGGAGGGCAGGCTACACATGCAAACAGACACACATCTAGAGTTTTAACACTAGAAGAAAGGAGGGGAGATAAAAGGAAATGAGTCCGTGAGGAGGAGGGGATGATTTAAGGCCCCAGAGAAGGAAGGAAGAAGGGTCTCACCCAGCACTTCTTCGGTGTGGTCTTTGCTGAGTAACTTAACCACTGAAACTCCGTCATTCACCTGAGAAATGCAGATAGCAGCCCCAAGTTCAGAGGGCTATTGTGAGATTTCAAGGAGATCACATAGGAGAAGGGTCAGGCTCACCTCCTGGCCTTGGAGGTGCTCCCCACAGGCCAGCTTCCTTTCCTTCTCTTCCTACCTTTAGTTAGTTCTGAAGACCCATGGGGCTGAAAGGGGACCTGACCCATTTGCTGAGAGTACAGATTAGTACCAAACGGCTAAAAGGCTGCGTGGGCAACTTAGAAGTCATCCTTGCCTAGGGCCTCAGCTGTAATGCTCTTCTCTTGTTTTGCTGCGTAAATATGCGTTGGAAACATCTAGAGGTAATGGGACTGCAGTATATGAGAATCAACTAAATTAACCTCTCCCAAAAAGCATCACGTCGGCGAATCAAACCAGTGTAATTAAAGCGATTGCTTTGCCTCTCTCTAAAGTTATCATTTTGTATTAAGTAGCATCCACCACCATCAACTGTGGGTTTCCTCTCGGATGAATAGATACAAATTAAATAGTTCCCAGACATCCCTCTCGCTCCCAGGCTGCCTGTTCTGGAGAGGGTAGGCTTGAGATTAGCCGAGAAGGTGATGTCAGGATGCCTACATCAGGATACCCGGAGGTTGGGAGCTATGCACAGCCCCTACTCAGCACCAGGCCCTGAGCAATTTGAGGGCTGGGTATGGTTCTTTGTCTGCATCTTTTATATCATAGGCTCTAACATAGTGACTGGGGTAAAAAGTTGATCCGTGATTGGCAAGGGTTTCATTTTTCTCCAGGGCTAATTTGCAAGTGACTTGGACAGGCCTTTCCCATTCTCTAGGAATCGATGATCTCATTCCCAATCACCAGGCCAGTCTCATTTTAAGGGCCTGTGCCCTTGCTGCCTTCCGTAGTCTAGACTTGCTATAAAATTCTCCCCTCAGACTTGGGCAGCTGAGACTCCTAACTGCCCCCAATAGACTTTTTTCTCCATTTTCCTTTAATAATAAAATCTCTACATTTTTGCTGGAGACATGGCCACCTAAAATATACTACAATTTTTAGCCTCTCTCTTAGAGTTGGCTTCGTTCTGGCCTTTGGGAAGTGATGGGTCTGACTCCCACTAAATGCGCTCAGAAAGAAGTGCCCACCCCTCTCTGCGCCTTCTCCCATTGGCTGGCAGGCAGGCTGGTGAGAGGAGCCCAGACAGCTCTCTCTGATGAAGGGGAGGGAGCTTCGTGTTAAGGATGGCAGGGCCGTGAGTTGGAAGGCGGCTGAGGTCTCCGATGACTCCAACCTGCCTTGTTAGCTCTGGACTCATCGACAGAGAAACAGACTCTCTGTCGGTGAAGCCACAATTATATTTTGATTTCTCCGTCACAGCAGCTGACCCGACATCACTAATAACTAAGACAACATGCAAAAGTGAGCCTCTCTTTACCCAATACTAACATTCTGGAAATGTGTGAGGGTGTGGAATTACTGTGCCTTAAATCACATCTTTCATGTGCCTGGGGAGGCAACAATGTGGTGGAGTTCAGTGCGATTTGGGGGCTCGGAATGAGGTCCAGCTCCACTCCTACCAGTGTGGCCTTGGGTAAGTTATTTACCTTCTCTGTGCTTCTGTTTTCATCATTTATAAGAAATGGGGGTATTTGCACTCACCTCTTGAGATTTTGTTGTGAACATTAGTTGACGTTCTGAGCGCAAAGTCTTTCACATAAGTGCCCGGTATGGAGTAAAGCGCCCCATAAATATTCTATGGAGTTCTCTGGGAAGTAAAACAATAAATGTTCCCGAGCCCGGCAGCACAGACTCTGGCCCTGTCAGTCTGGAGTGGGTCCTGGCATCTCTGCATCTTAAAACTAGTTGCTGAGTGCTACCAGTGGAAGGGCTTTCTGCCAATCAATTCCCCCGGGGTCCCTGTCACACAAACCAGACACACTTCCCAGGCAAACCCGCAGTCACACCTTCAGGAGGACCCGCCCTTACCTTCATCCTGTCTTGTTTTGACATTGAGTTCCACCCCCACCTCATCTGTGTATACCTATGTGCCCTTGACCTCACTGTCTACACCCTGAGCTTCCAGAAGAACCCCTGAATCTGAGTTACAGTCTTAGCATCAGGCTAGTGATAATTAATAGCTTTATAGGCTTTCTGGACCATTTTCACCTACATCAGCTCATTAGATCTTGGCCACAGCCCTGCAAAGCACTTAAGACTGGTTCCATCATCATTGTCACCATCCTCACCTCCATGTTACAGGTGAAAAGCAGGAGCTCCATGTGGCTAAGTAATCTGCCCAACAGGACCTCAGATTTGAACTAAGTTCCGTCTGATTGCAAAGCCTGTGACTCACTCCCGACCCCTCTGCTTCTCTACCACTGCCTGGTGAGTGCTGAGCAAGTCGCTTATTCATTTACTCAACACACGCTCACACTCTCAAAGACCAGAAAGGTGGATAATCCTCTGAGTGAATGGAACCCCGGATAGACCAGTAGCTTTGTCCTTTTTCCCCAAATCCATCTGTAAGTTTGGTCCACTGTTGAAGGAGATATGCTGCCACCAAAACCCTCTGGAGGGCCCACGGAGGGGGGACTGGACCACGCCAGAGTTCCCCAGGAATTCCACGTGCGTAAAGAAGAACCGAACAGATTGTCCTTTTACCCTTCGCCCTGAATCTGTCCCTTCTCGGATGAGGCCAGGGCGGCTGGACAGCCACCGCCCGGCGACTCTCGTGTCTAATTTGCCCAAGTTAACGGGAGATCAGAAACATCAAGGTGAACAACCCCTGTCACCTAGAAAGCCTGTGTTCCATTTGCAAAGGAAAAAAAAGTGTTTCTCGTACATATTATATAACTCCAGGGAGGCAGTTGCTTAGCAACTGAGTCCAGTTGGCTGGGCTGGAAGTAGATATTAACTCTTCCTGCAGTCAATTGACATTGTCACGTCTTCCTGGAAGGCCACCAACCACCCCTTTTTCAAAACAGGAAGCTCGTGACATTCATTTGTCCCTACACTCGGACCCCTCCTGGCTCTCTCTTCACCAGAACCGTAGTCCTCTCCTCCTTGCAAGGAGACAAGGGGCATTAGTATGCAGCTTGCCTAGGAAGACCGGCAGCCTCAGGCTCTCCCCAACCCATGGAGAGAACCTATTGAGAATCCATTTGGCCATTTCAGATGCATGAAAAGGACACCTGGCAAGCCATAGACGCTAAATGTACACATCGCCGTGTCAACACATTTGCTTACTTATTCAACAAGAATTTATGGAGCAACCACTCTGAGTCAGACCCAGCACTGGGGATTGACAAGAAAAGTCCAAGGCCCCACCCCTCACGCACCTTATATTCTAGCTGGGGACACAGAGGTACCTATGAAAAGAGAGACTAAACAAGATAATTCTATTTGACCTGAGTGCTTTGAAGGCATAAAATAAGGGGAGGTAATAGAAGGAGCCTGAGGATATGCATGTGAGGGGGTGTCTCTAGATTGACAACTAGGTGTGTCCATTTATAAGATGCATCCAGGAGATGCACGCACTGGGTTGCTGATGATAGACGCCTTCCATCCAATGCCCTGGCTGCAAGAGCCCTCGAGCTGATCGTGATCAATCTCCAAAATCCTTCCCACCCCAGCAAATGACACCACCTGCCGCAGCTGTCACTCCAGTGCTAACCTGGGGGACATCCCTTGATTCTGTTCGCTCCCTTTCCCCCACATTTTTTTTTCATCAACCAATCGATCAACTTTAATTTCAGAATAGACCTTGAACCTGCCATTTCCATCACGACAGCTTCCATTCACGGGACGACCACAGTAGCTGCCCCACTGGTCTTCCTTTACAGCTCGTTTTCCACCCAGCAGTCAAAGGGAGCGTTCCACACGGAACGCAGACCCCGTCCCTTACTTCTCTGCGTCACATCACACAAAAGCTCCCCTCCCTCTGTTCTTGGAATGCCTCCAAACACGTACTGAAAGGCCTTGTGTGTTCCAGAGCCTGGCCACTTGTCTCCCTCTATTTCTGACTGTGCCTGCTCTCCCTGACCATGCTCCAGCCACGGTGGCCTTGGGTCTCACTCCAACAGGACAAGCTCCTTCCCTCCTCAGGGCTTTTGCACATGTCACCTTTGTTCTTGGCCTGATGAACCCCTACGCATCCATTGAGTCTTACTGCAAAGGTGAGCCCCTTAGGGAGACCCTCCCCTCCCTGACCACCTGATTCCCTGATCCCAGCCCCCTGGCTGATGCCTCCACGGTACTTTTATTCCCACTTGTGATTATATGTATTTAACTTGCTCATTGTTTATCCCCGATGTGGGCTGAGCTTCACGAGGGCAGAGATCACACCTATTTGTTTGCAATAACATCACCAGCAGGTACCCAGGGACATGGCATAGGTAGACCACATTTAGATATTTCTTTTTTTTTCCAAAGGAATGAATAAATATCAAAATAAAATAGCGAGATACTACTGAGTGCTCACAAACATCCCAATTCAGTGCCATGTTCTGATTTCATTTAATCTTCCCCAAAGAGGTGGGCATTACTATCCTCATCTCAGAAGTGAGCAAACTGAGGCTCAGAGAGAGGTGCTAAGGAGGCCGGGGCAGCGGCTAGGCTGAAATCAGAACGAAGCTCACTCGGACTCTCAAAGCTGGGCTTTTACATCACAGCATCAATCCTCAAACCTTGGAGAGTTTGGTAGCATTTCCTCACCCTTCCCTCCTTTGGTCGAACGAGGAATATTTCACTCACAGGCAGCAGGGATGTCAGGGGCAGCTTGAGAGCTCGAGGTCGTACTTGAGGAGACATCAGTCTGGCTGGTCTTGCAGAGCCAGGCCCGGGCCAGTTATCCGAACACGCAGAGCAGGGCAGACAAAGGGTGAACCAAAATAACTCGCCACACTGAGTCATTCCTGATTGTGCCTGGGAGGCTTTGCAGGGCATTTCAGGCACTCTCTAGCACAGGGCATCTCCCTATCACGTTCTGCCCAGCATAAACCTTGGTTAAATGGAATGTCATTGGATGTAGCAGGCCTCAAACAACTCTGGGGGACCTGAGGGAGCTTGGTTTGTGTTCAAATAAGATAACGCCAACAGCTACCATGTGCTGAGCACTTAGGATGTGTGGAGCACTCGTTCAAGATCTTTACATGGATTAGCATCCACACAAAGTCCCTCCAGATGCGACTCTTCCTATCCCCACCTCCCTCTCTGTGGGCAGACAGAGCGATGTGGTCATTTGGTCCAGGTTGCTGAGCTTATATAAGTGGTAGAGCTAGAAGGTGACAGGAGAGGTGAGGATCCAGAGCGCAAGCTCTGAAAAATTGTGTTCTATTTCCTACATATCACCAGCAGGTCACCCATCCCATAATAACTCCCCAACCCTTTTCTAACAACCATTGCACTGTCCAGTGGTTGATTCCCATGCAGATTCCTAAATATCAGCACTTGGCCTAGAGGAAAGTTACTGGATGGGTCAGTGAGGTGCAGTCTACTCTTGCCAACCAGCAAATGCAAGGTAAGGATTTCTGAAGTCGGGGTGGGGGTGCATAGAGACTCATGTGCACATTTAACGCCCATCTCCTTAGCTTCAGGATGCACTTGTAACAAAAGTCCTCCTGATAGTCATCTTAGACAATACCTTTGGCTTCTGTGAAGGCCAAGAACACAAGCTAGCCTGTGGAATAGCACCAGAGCCTCAAAAGAGGCCGTGGTTTTTCCATCTGTGAAACAGGAAATGTGGGAGTATGATCTTGTTGCATCTAAGGTTGCTTTCAGCCCCAAAGTTCTTGCCTCCAACCTTTGAGCTTGCTCTTCTCTGAGCCCGCCTTGCCCTTCCCTCTCCCATCTTCATTTCCCCAAGCATTAGTCATCCTTTGGAATTCAGCTCAGGAATCACCTCCTCCACGAAGCCTCCCTTAAACCCCAGTCTGGAGTTGTACCTCCTTGGGCTTTTGCAGCTTATTCCTATCACAGGTCACATAGCTATTTGCCAAAATTGTCTGGTTATACAACCATACTTCCCATCAGCCTCGGAGTGTCTTGGTGGCAGGGATTCTGTTCTAGACAACTTCTTTCCATCTATACCCGCCACGGTGCCTGTCATGAAAGGGACACCCAAGTCGTGTGCTCTGCTCACACAGCACCATGATCTCCAGACTGGTAAGTACTCCTGAAAGAATTTGACCCAAATAGCTACAGGGAATTGAGTAAAATTCAATGCCAGAGAAAATCTAAACATTACAGAGACTCAAGAAGCATACAGAAACATAAAGAGAAAATTGCTTTTCGAAATTGTAACAAAGGGAAAAAAAGATTCGCATTGGCTGTTAACATAGGTTTGGTTGGTGCAGCGGGGTGGGGATGGGATGATTAACTTTCTCTCCACATCTCCCAAATGTTCAAAAGTGTCAAACAAAGAAAAAAATGAAATTGTGAGGAGAGTGCCTCTTTTAAAAATTGATTTTAGAGAGAGAGAGAGAGAGAGGAAGAGAGAGGGAGGGAAGAAGAGAAGGAGAGAGACAGAGAGATATTGGTTTGTTGTTCCACTTATTGATGTGTTCACTGCTTCCTTCTTGTATGTGCCCTGACCGGGGATCAAGCCCGCAACCTTGGCGTATTGGGCCGATGCTCGACCCAACTGAGCTACCCAGCTGGGGCCAACGAGGACCTTTTTTATTCACCCATTTCTCACTATTTTAGGACAATGTGTTACAATATGATAGAAAAAGAATGTCAAGCCAGGGTCAGCTCTTGGTCTTGACATGAAGCTGGCTCTGTGACCTTGGATAAATTATCTCCCCTCTCGGAGTTGCACTTGCTTCATTTTTAAGTGAGGGAGAGGACTAGACCGTTGACCAAGGGTTCTGATTCGTATGCACGCCACAGGCACCGAGCCACGTTTTTCTCACATGGATTTTCTGATGACAAATTGAGGGCCTTTCCCCCCCCCCAGGGAAATTCTATCATTTTTCCATGTTCAAAGACACACAAACTACTCACATCTCCCTGCTGTTGTCAGAGCAATTTGCCTTCATTATCCTAAACCTTTCAGCATTTCTTGAAACCTCTTTTTATGTGGGAAAAAATGTTCCTGATGTGATCAGTAAAGATAAATCTGCTATTTCACATTTCAGAAAGTAATCAAAATGCTCCTTTCTAGAGTAGGTATTCATTATAATTTATGATGAGTGCTTGAAACTGCCTTTATTTTTCTCTCTCATCTGTCCAGAATTATTGTTTCTATTTGGAACAGAAGTGCCTAAAGGGGTGGAGGGTAAACGTGAGGAAAATTTTTTGTTGTGATGTTTTATGTGTCATGATGTGTTTCCTTCACAATCATGGGTTGACCAGATAGCTCATTTGCCAATGACCTCCTTTATTTCATTCAACTAGGAGCCAGACAATGCCGGAAAGATAGTAAAGGACTTGGAAAGTGGGCTGATTTTACCGATAGAGCCTGAGGCCTATACGTTTTTTTAAGAGCCCAGGAAAATATCCGAGAGCTAAAAACAATATATTGGCTCCAAAAGAGTAAAAGAAAACTGCACAAGCGAAATCAATAAGGGCTTAAATTAAATTCCTCTATAACACACCATTATGTCAAACAGTATTCTTTAAATTTAGTGTTCATAGAAGTTTCATTATATTTGAAAAGAGTTGGTGGGTTAGAGTCTCATTTCACAAGACTTCCCGAGTATACTTCATCATTTTTCAAGAAATTACAGATGAATAAAAATTGAGGAAGTTACTGTGGTAACAAAATAATTCCAAAAGCGTAAATTTAATATTTCCTATAAAATGTTACAGTAAAAATGCATTTAGTTTGTATGACATAACATGAGTTTGGGGCTCCAAAATAAGATTGCTTAGGGCAAACCAAGGTCTTAAAATGGCCTTGCATAGGGTGAGTTGGTGAATGGACAGGTTGATGGCTAAATGAAAATATGTAAGATGAATGGAGAGGTAGATGTATGGAGGGCTTCATCAACAGGTGAAAGAATGAAAAGATGGTTGGATGAGTAGACAGGTAGGTGGATGGATGGATTCATGAACAGATGGAAGGGATGGATGAGTGGACAGACCAATGGAAGGGCAGATGGATGGATGGATAGATGGATGGGTGGATGGATGGACAAACAGGTAGATGGATGGATGGACAGGTGGATGGATGGATAGCCATGGATGGATGAAGTTACTTGCTCAATATTACTCCCTGAGTTAGTGGATGGGCCCTGACTCCTCACTTTCAAGATATTATTAAAGCCTTTTAAATTTTGTCACAATTCTGCCCTGGCTGGTGTGGCTCACTGGATTGAATGCCAGACTGTGAACCAAAGGGTTGCTGATTAGATTCCCAGTCAGGACACATGCCTGGGTGGCAGGCCAGGTCTCTAGTACAGGGTATGCAAGAGGCAACCACACATTGATGTTTCTCTTGCTCTCTTTCTCCCTCACTTCCCCTTTAAAAATAAATAAAGAAAATCTTTAAAAATAAGTAAATAAATGTTGTCACAATTCTTTGAGTACAGGGATGGAAGGGATCATCTAGTACAACTTGCTCATTTTACAAATGAAAAATCTGAGGGTCAGAAAAAGAAAGGGACTTAGCTGATGGCATGTTTCCTTTATTCTCATTAAATGGGAGATGTTGCTTAAATGTTTGCCTCTTGGAGACACTCTCCATATTTGTAGAGTAGTGTCCTACCACGGATGACAGCTCACTGCAAAACCGACAAATCTCTGCCTCGCCAAGCCCCAGGGTCTTTCCCGCATTCTTTCTCTGCTCTCTCCTGAAGAAGGCAGAATGGTGAATGGCCATGTTGGGTCTGGGCTCAAGCGACTTCATAAACCCTGCTGTGGGGAAACATATCTGCTTGATTCACCTTCATGTCACCTTATTCTTAGCACACACTCTGCCCCTTCCTGATTCCTTCAGGTTTCAGTTCAGACACAGCCAAAAAAAAGGAGTCCTTGGTCCCCTAACACATTGGACTTCTCTGTGGCTTTTCTCTTGGTGACAGCATTCTGGTTTTCCTTTGGGAGGCTCCCATCCTTCACTGTCAAGTCATCTGTTGGAAGGATGCCAATCAGATCCCATGTCACTCCACCCCAGTGATTAGTTCAAAGATGAACCCGTGAACCAACTCTGATTATATGGCACACACATTAGCCTACTCAGTCTTCTCCACAACCCTGTAAAATATATACTATTAAAAATCTCTTTTAAAGCTGAGGAAACTGAGGCATAAAAAGGTTAAACAGTTTGCTCAAGATTATATAGGTGCTATGGCAGAGATGAGATCTGAACCCAGGTGACTTGACTTCAAGTCAGCATGCTTAACCCTACACAGTCCTATATGTTAGTATTTGTGAAAATACCAACTGATGGCTTTTTTTAAAACGACTTTATTTATTTTTTTTTTTAGAGAGGGCAAAGGAGGGAGAAAGAGAGGGAGAGAAACATCAGTGTGTGGTTGCCTTTTGCTCACCCCCTACTGGGGACCTGGCCTGTATCCAAGGCATAGACCTTGACGGGGAATTGAACCTGTGACCCTTTGGTTCACAGGCCAGCATTCAATCCGCTGAGCTACACCAGCCAAGGTTCCAGCTGATGGCTTTTATTACAGATGCTGAACACTCCATGTTTGCTCTCGTTAAGTGCTTGACTTACAACTTCAAAATGTCTTAATCCCTGTGAGAATTAACTTTCTCTACATATCTCAGTGACCTCACATCACTTGATACAGGCAACAACTTCCTTATCTGACTGTTCACTTCCTGGTAGCCTCAGCTATGTGAAAGCTACAAAGAATTAAGAGCAGAATGAAGAATGAAAGCATCCAAAGTCAAAATGCTGCAAAGGGTAGGCTTCGAAGCTGGTTAGAAGTTACTCATAGAAGAATTCCTTATTCTGATTTTGCACGCGATATTACATGACTTTTTTTAACTTAAAAAAATTTGATTTGAGAGGGAAAGAGAGAGATTGATTCGTTGTTCCACCTATTTTCACATTCATTGGCTGATTCTTGTATGTGTCCTGACTGGGAATGAAACCCACAATGCTGGCGCACTGGAACAACGTTCTAACCAAACGAGCTACCCAGCCAGGGCTACAAAGCGATTAGAAAACGAAGATCCAGGAGGAAGTCAGTGTAGCATCATGGAAAGAGCCATTGACTCAAGAGTTACACTGACCCAGAAGCAAATCCCAGCCATAAAACTGGCAAATAAAGAACGCCACCTCTCTGAACCTCAGTCTCCTCACCTGTATCACGTGGCCACAACATCCACCTAACACCATTGCTGTGGGAAGGAGATTAAGTTGTTGATGTAACCTGCCAGGCGCATAGTAGGTCTTCAATAAATGACATCCATCTCAATTGACCAATGATACATTTTTAAAAAAATCTCTTCTCAAGCTTGGTGTCCTCATTTATAAACTTGAAATTATAATGAAAGTCCTCCTGGAGCATCTCACAAGACTGTTGGATAGTAGTAAGATAACGGAAATTAAAATGCTTTAAAACAGCCAGATGCTGCTGGAGTGTAAGGAAGCAGCACAGTTACTAGCACTGGAGCAGCAGGAATTATACTGTTGTTAATGCTACTGTGAGTCAGCATCGCGGCCACTGCTATGGCGGTTCCTGCTGCCATTGTCAAAGAATATAATGTTGGGCCTTAGGTTTCTACGGTATTTCACAAGAATTTCCTGGGTTAGGAATGACCACACAGACGGTGGCCTCTTTACCAAACCTGAGCCAGCAGCTCCTCCTCTTACCTGAAATGAGTTAGACACGGGTCCCTTTGCAGAAGGAAGCACAGGCGGAAACCAACAACTGAGTGTAGGGTGGTGAGTACCCACCACAGCAGCTGCAAAGTGCATGCTAATGGCACAATACGTCCCAGATCAGGAGTCAGCAGAGAGGGAGGTGGACTGCCGTGGCTGCCAAGTCTCTGCTGCGACCTTGCTCCCCATCGAGAGTGGGGTCTGTTTTCCCTCCCCTTGAATCTGACCTGGCCCTACGACGAATCTTGACCAATACCACACAATGTGCAACTTCTGAAGCTGGCCTTTAAAAGACCTTCAGCTTTTGCCTTGGCTCATGGAAGACTCCCTCCGAGGATCCAGCTGTCATGCTGGCAGAAGCCCAAGTTGCATGGACAGGCCACGGGAGGGAAAAACTGAGATGCTCAGGTGATAAGCAGCCCAAGCTGCCACACATACAGGTGAGCCCCTTGGCCTTTCCAGCCTAGTTCAACACCACACACACCAGAGGAACCTCCAGGCTGAACTCAGACAAACCACAGAATGATGTGAGAGATGAATAGATGGTTGTTATTTTAAGTCACTAAGTTTTGGGGGTGGTTTGTTAGGCAGCAACAGCTAACTGAAACAAAGTGAATCTGAGTGCTCCAACGTGATGTTCCTAACCCAGCTTAGAGGGGCAGGGAAAACTGCCTGGAAGGAGACAGTATGGGGCTTATGGGTCGTTAAGGGGAGCTGGGGTCCCAGCTCTTATTCATGAGTCAGCCTTCTTCTCTACATGATGCTTTTGAGTCCAAGGCAGGTTCATGATAAGAACCAGAATTTTTAAATCTTTCTCACCCAGATAATTGTTTCTCCTCTTTTGGGATCAGCCCCACCTCCCCGGTTCTAAATCAGTGTGACAGGGCCTCCAAATTGGTTCAGGTGCTCATGCATTTGTAAAACTGTCTTTTGCTGGAGAAGGCTTGGTATGTCTAATTTCTGCCCCAAGCACATTTTTATAGTTAAGCTGTATTATAAATGTCATTTAATTTACCCAGCAATGTCGGGCCTACATTAAACTGAGAGTCAGTAGTAATATATATAAGATGCATTTGGTATAGCCTGATCCAGGCTTGGGAGGAGGGGAAGAGTGGATTTAATCATCGTTTGTCCAAATTTATATTCTTTACCTCTCCTCTCTGCTGCTTTCTCTGTGTTCTAGCCTCACAGGAAGGACAAAGAAAGCCTTTCAAAGCACCAGGCCAGGTTTGAGGAAGCAAGTCAGTGGAGAAGTTGGAGGTTTTAAAAATAGCCCAAGGGTCAAGGGATGGGAGTACTGTGGACTTCTGAGCAGGCTCACAGCATAGACCTCCCTTCCAGTAGCTGGGAGGAGGCTGTGCCAGGAGTGGGGGGCTGGGTCGACTGGAATTCAGTGGTTCCAGACACTAGCTGGGAGGTAGGAAGCCGGTGAGAGAATGGGATTAACTCCTTCGTGTCCTGTCTGCCAGGGCCTCCTAAATAACGCCCCTCTACTTTATAGTCATTGTCATCAAACCAGAACCAGCCACTTCCCAGCGGCTTCCTGTGGCTTCTAAGCACCTGAGAATAAACTCAACACTGTCTGGCGGCCTCCCTGCCCTAAGGGATCTGGCTCAACCACCTGTTGACTTCATTCTGCCCACTTCCTTCTCTTTTCTTGTTACTCTTGCCACAAAGGCTTCTTGTTAGGTCTTCAAATGCCCCACGCTCTGGTGACTTATCCGTGGCCAAGCTGAGAGTTGGAACCTGAGTGCTAACATGTCCCTGGGTCAGCCTGTGCCTTGCCTGCATAGGAGCAGAGCGGAGGGCTGATGGCAGCAATCAGTCATGTCAGAGGGTGGGAGAGGGGGTCCTGGTGCACAGCCAACCTGTGCCTGGTTCACAGAAAGCTGCGTGTGATCCATCACCCACTTCACGGGGTAGATTTCTCTCTCTCATGCCCATGTCTTTCCCCCTTGCCTTCTCCCAGACACATTCTCTCTGCCTTTCCCCTAAGCTCCAAGGGCCCCTGTTTTGCCTCTATAACTCATTTCCTGGGCCCACGAAGCCCAGCTGGCTCACCTTCTCTACCTCTGTGACTTTCTAAATAAACTTTCTCTTATAATTTTGGGGGAAAAAAAGAGTTAATTAGATTTTTAAGGATGAGAGGTGCAAGTCAGACTCGCAAATCACAGCTCTAGGTCTGACTAGAGCTGTGTGACCTTGAGCAAGTCATTGAATATCTCCAAGCCTCAGTGGCCACTGCTGTAAAATGAGAATAATTGTCTGTATCCCACTGGACTCTTATGCATGTGGCTTAAATGAGATAATGTGAGTAAAGGGCTCCACATCTGCCTGGCATATAAACGGTAAGCATAATTATCAGGAACAAAGGAATCATTAAAGATCATGGTTTAGGGGCCAGATAACCCAGACGTAGTTTACTGATGCATCACAAATCTCTGCTAGGCATGTCTGGAGCTCCCTAGGCTATAGGCAGAGGTGTACCCTGAGCGTCTGTGTTTTTAAAAGCTCCCCATGGGACTTTAACTCACAGTCCATTTTGGAAACTACTGATTCAGCACAAGCCACTACATGTAGAGATGGAGGAGCTGAGACCCAGAGAGGGACAGTGATGGGCCCAAGGTCACACAGCACACTTCCAACAGCTGTGCCCTGACTCTCGGTCAGATGATCTCTCTGCTAGTCCACACCAAGGAGTTACATGAGGTCAGACCGAGATGCTTGGACCTGGTGGAGAACCCATGGGCGTGGTGAGTGATCTGCACTCAGCTCATGCTCTCTGAGGTCAGAGCTGCTCTCAGAGCCCTCCAGCTCTCTTTTTAACTCCTCCAAGAACACAGTGCCCACGAGAACATCTGAAGTTCTTAGGAAACTTTATAAATTGTTTGCTCTCTCAGATTAACAAGCTTAACCTCTTCTCTCTCTCTCACTGCAAGGGGGGGGCTGCTCTTTCCAGCCCATTATGCAAATACTGAGTGATCAGCGTGCTGCCGGCAAACCGCCCAGCACATGGCTTATTAATGAGTATTTGTTGAATGAATGAATGAATGAATGAGTGTGCTGATGGCGGAATGGATGAAAGATCACGGAGAGTGCAAGTTCCTTGAGGGCTGGCCCTGTTGGTGTTTGTTCCCGTGCCCTGAGCAGCCCGTGCCTGGGAGACACTCATTAAATATTTGCGGCTTGTGGTTGAATCAGTCAATTTCCCAGGCCCAGGGGAAAGACTTGCATAAACAAAAGCAAAGAATAGCTCAGCCTCACTACTACAGCAGGGGAGCCAGCCTAGGGCCACAGAACCAGGACAAGGGACAGGAGCAAGGAGAGGCATCTGGGAAGGGATAGGGGTACAGGGTGTTGGAGAATAGCGGGGGAGGCTAGGGAAGAGAGAGCCTAACCGGGGAAGATTCCGAGACTTGTTCCAATCACACAAAAATGGCCCAAGAAGGAGAAAAGCACGTTACAGACCAGTATAGATGGCGTGGTGCCATTCTGTAAGAATTCAAAGGATATGTGTCCAAATTGAGGGGGATACTACAAAATAATGGGCTAGGACTCTTCAAAAAATGTTAATAGCAGGAAAAATCAAGGCCAAGGGACTGTTTCATCACGGAGCCTCTCTGACCCTCAGTTTCCTCATCTGAAAAATAGGACGAATTTTCCATATCACCAGCCCCTCAGAGTTGTTTGCGGCAACCTAATACAGTAATGGGTGTCCTCTGTCACATGCTGTGCACAAGTAAATGATGATTCTCATGACTACTTAAGTAAAACTACCCCAGGACCCGAAAGAATTCATTTGTTTTGGGCCAAACCTCATTAACTGATTGTCCAAGTTTGTGCTTCATGGGAATAGGGGGCAGATTAATCACGTCTATACACACACACTCAGGTACCTCTACATAATCCTCGGCAGAGCTGCCCTGCTCTCAGCAGGCCCTGTTGGTGCTCCTTGTCTGTCCCTGTGAAGTTTGAGATGGTCATTGAAGGTTCTCTTTAAGTGATGTATGTATTAGGCCTATAAAAGAGTGGCATTTTTTTCCCCTAGAAATGAGGGTGGATAAGACCAAACCAGTTTGCTTTGCGTAGGTATCAACCCGGACTATAGGCAGCGGCCCTGGGCATTCATCACACACAGCCCTGGGCGCTTGGAGAGAGCTACCCGCTGCATGGGAGGAGGTGGAAGGAGTGGAGAGGGTAGAGAGAGGGGAAGAAGAAGGAGGAGAACAGTGGGGAGGAGAGGGAGAGAGAATTTGCATTTTTGAATCATACCTGAGTTTGAAGAATAGTTAGATGTTAAATTCTTTGAGGGCCAGGATATATTTTATTCTCTGTATCTCTAGCTCCTACCAAGTGCCTGGGGCAAAGTAGAAGTTCTCGAAGGTAGAAAAATTAACTCTTGAATGAATGAATGATCCTAACCCACCACTGTTTAGCCATCTGAGCCTCAGCTTCCTTATCTATAATCAAATGACCACAATAGTCACCTTTGTAGAACTGCTCATAATTAAGCAAGATTCTATAAAGGAAGCCATGGCAGAGATTCTCGCGCATTATAGGAGTTTGTTTCCATCTCAGCCTTTCCAGGTGTCTACTTTCTTTGGAAGCAGGAAGGAGCATAGCAGGGAGACAGATAAATGCACATTGCCTTCTGGAAGCCGCTGACAGCAAGAGGGCTCCCTGGAGGACCAGGCCACACCCACATGGTTCCTCATCTGGGGTTATGTGGCTGATCCGGGAAGAACCCTGGGCTTAAAACACCAGCCACTGAGTGATGGACTCACCCATCCAGATCCTTACCTTCTCCTTGGAAGCTCAATGTTACCAACCAAAGTAACAAAGTACCTTAAACTGGGAAGCAGCTGCTAGATGTGGCTGCTGTAAAATCCATGCTCCTCCCCAAACTCCCACAGAATGTTTTTAGCTGCGGGGCTCCTGCAATCACAAATTCTGTTCCAGCTGGTTACTGTCCACCAAGTCCCTCTTCCTCTATCAAGACTTGGGAAAGGTCACTCATTCACTTATTCATAGTAGTATCTATATTGAGTATCTAATTTGTGTCAGGTATGGGGCTGAGCTCTTGATGGAAAAGTCCTTGTTTGTGTCTCCCATCAACTAGATGAAAAGAAGTACCAGCATCTTCCCTGCGCATCCTTTCCCCATAGAGCACATACAACTTGCCCGCGGGTAGGCAGCCTGTAAGGGATAACGCTGGGAGTCGGAGTCAGGTCTTGGGGACCCTCAATTCAGAGCTCTATGCCAATGAGCACCTGCTGACTGCCTCCCCACCTGTGCTGTGCTCTGGGCTAGATGTTGGTGATACAGACATGAGGAGTTCTCAGTCTGTGAGGAAGACAACCCTGCATGTTATTAACAAGCATTTCCTGCACACGCATTAACAACAATTACATTTCAGCATTCATTTATTCAACCACTCTGCATTTACCGAGCTCCTGTTAGATGTACTGTTAAGCACTGGAGATTGAGAGTCAAGTGAGACACACTCCCCGCCTCAGAGGACGTCAGAGCCTAGAAGGGCAGCAAGGCTTTCGAATACCTGCATCTGCGGCAAAGTGCTGAGTGGTGGGGACAAATCCTTTGTTCGTGCATCCCACGAATGGACACCTGCTATGTGTTGGGCTGGAGCTGGGTCTTGGGCTGGGTGCACAGAGATACCACATCCTTTTGACTTGCCAGTGACAGCCAGTGTAGGACTACATACATGTTTAATGAATGATGATACATTTTATCATGTTATCTATGTTACTATAATTATTGGGCTCCTCCTCTGCCCCAACTACTATGCTATGAGTTTTACAAGGTCAACCATGACTGCTTACTACAGTCCTGGGACATGGGTCCATTTATCATTCTCATTCCACAGCTGAGGGAATCAAGGCCTGGAGAGGTTAGGGACTTGCTTAAACGTACATATTTGGATTAACAAAAGAGATCTGAAACTTTCCTTAAAAGCAGAGGCAACAAGAAAATGTTGTTTTTACCCCAATGGAAGTAAAAGCATGCAAATTAGACTCAACATATCATTTTTTATTTATGCCATAAATTAGGCAAATTTTCCTTCCTGAAGCCCTGGAAAAATAGACCTAATTTTTTTTTTGCATTAATTTCTGAGGTGATTGGCCCAAATTAACTTTACAACTTGGTAAACCTACTTTAAAGGGGAGGGGTGGTGGCGGAGGTAGAGGCTTGATCAGAAGACTTCAGGGAATGAGCAGTTGAAGGCACTCCCTCCCTCCCTCTTTGTTTATCACTTTACAGTTGAGTGGGAGGTGCACTTCCACGTCCAGGGCTGCCACAGAGGGTAGCACAGAGGGCGGCATAGGTTGAGTACTGCTTACCTTTCGGGGCAGCCATTCACGTACACTGTAGTGCAAAAATACCTCCTCCTAGAGTTGTGCAGGGAGGTGGCGGCCCCGTGCATTGCATTCTGACCAGCTACCTGGTGCAGCCAGGCAGAGGAGGCATTGGGTTCTCATTGTGCACAGGGAAACTGAGGCTTCAGCGGGTTAGGTGGCTTCCTTGAGCATCACACCACACACTGACGGCTCAGCTGGGATCTGCTTTCAGGCCTGCCTCATTTCTCTCAGCAAGCTGACCCTTGAGTGCGTTCTTTCAAACACCTCCTCCCCCTGTCTCCATGATCATGATAAAGCTTTCAGAAACCACAGTGCTGTACAATAGCTGTGTTACTGACACCCTGCCTGGAACCGCAGGTTTGAAGGAGCACATCCTGTTCCCCCATTGATCTCCATGATTGCCCCTAAACGCATTGTTCTCCTTCCTGATGGGCCTTTCACAGGGAGGGGGAGGGCTCCTGGGATCCTTTCTTGAAGCTTCTCTTCCCTTTTGACTCTAGCCTGATCTTCAACAAGGATGGATCACTTTTTACCACCTCAATATACCAGTTTAGGACGACCCCTCTCACATACTGCTATCATAAGTTATTTTTTCCTAAGTCAAGTTGACCCAAATGGTGTAAAGACTGTGCAGTTTCTCCAAATGCTTTTGTGTCTGGTGCTCCCCACATGTGAGTCATACATGGCTCAAGAATGCATCTCATTCATTCATTCATTCATTCATCCATTCAACAACACAGCTGAGAACGGAGAGGAAATAAGAGTCAACCCCTAACCCCAGGAATCTCACTGTGCTGTGTGGAAGGGAGACAGAACCCACAGTTACAACACATTGTGATTCTTCTCAGCTCTCCTGGTTGTGTTCATCAGTGAGGCACCTTGATGAATATGGATGGACTGGCAAAAGGGTTCCGGAGCCACCTCCTAGCAAATTAAAAGGGTTGAGCAAGCGACTATCAAGGCCAGCAGAGCAAGTGTGTGAAATGTCATTAGCAGTGATTACTCACCCAGAGAACAGACCTGAGTGGCCCTGTATTGTGCCCCATGGCACGCTTACCACACAGATGATGGGATTCAGCACGAACAGCCAACCTATTTCCTGAGCAGAACAGACGTCTTAGGAATCTGAACCAGGAAGATGCTGAGTGTTGGGAGGTATGTGGGACTGCGGTGCTGTTCAAGAGGACTTTCTGTCAAGATGGAAAATGTTCCCTCTCTGTGCTGCCCCATGCGTGGCAACTGAGTACTTGAAATGTGGTTAGTGGGACCGAAAAACTCTAATTCTGCTTTAATTTTATTGTAATTGATTCAGGTTTAAAATTGAATAGCCACATGTGGCTCGTGGCTCCTGTGTTAGACAGTCCAAGTGCAGAGGTTGAGCTGGAGAAGCCAGGACAGCCCACAGGTAGGTAATGAGGGGGATGCACAGTAAGTGAGCAGAAGGCAGGCAGTGGAGAGGCAGCCAGAAGCACCTGATGACAGAGAAATCGATGCCATGAAATAGAAATGACGAGAGGAGCCAGTCCCTGGAACATCCCTGACCCAACATTTGGGGTACTCTTCGAGCAAGCCTTCTTATTCTTGAACTGTTCTGAGGGCGTCTTTGTGCTATACAGCCAAAAGACATCATGGTTCCTCTCTTGGAAGCCAGCAGTGTTCTGAGAATCAGGAGAGCGGCTCAGAGTAACAATAACAACAACCAGAAATCACCACCGTCATCGTCACCCCCCTCTACCACCCTCATCTCAGAATGAGGTGACGTGTCTAAGATCGCACACTTAGGCTGGGGCTGATCCCTCTCTGACTCCGGCGCCTGCATTCTTTATGAAGCCACGCTGCCTTGCCAAGCTGGGTTTTTGGTCCCGGACCAATGTTCCATTTGGGCATCCTGAACTCACCGGTTTATGATGCTAAGCTGTGGCTCATGTCCACCTCCAAACTGGCAAGGGGTGAGATCAGACCAGGAAGCTGTCACTCAGAGGCTCACAGCCATTTCTCTTCCCTATAAGACTTGCCCCAAGCTCCAGAGCCCATACATTGGACTGTATCCACCTACCTTGCTCTCATCTCCAGCCCCTGGGTCATCCCTGGTGTCCAGCAACTACTGCCCAAGGTTGGCTCTGAGCACATCATCTATGCCTCATGTGATCCTTCCCTGGCTCTCACACCCCGCCGCATTCCTGCTGGGTTTCTCAATCAGCTGCTCTCCTGACCCACGTGAGAGCAAGGGAGCACAGGAGGGGCACCTGGCCTGGGACCTGTGCCTGCCCCAACCTCCATGGTTTACTCTTGCTTGCTTGACTTGAGCCATCTGCTTGGATGGCACCTTTCCCAGGTGCAAGCTGGTTCACTGGTGCCTCAAAAATTCAGGTGCCTGGTCAGGAGGGGAGGGAGCTACAGCTTGACTTCAGTCTCTACTAATGCTCTTTTTATGTGCCATGGCCGCATCACATATGCACCCGATGTGGTAATGGATGCTGTGGCTTTCATGGAGACCGACGCTCTTAAGGCTTTTGTTGCCACATCTCTTTGGCTCTCAGAACATGCAGAAATCCCCAAGGAAAGCAAGGATTCCATTGTCCTTAAAAGAGGGGGGAGTCACTTTAGAATGGGAGTCAGAAGCCCGGAGTCAGAGGTTCTAGTCCTCACTCTGCCACTTACTTGCAATAGGACCTTAAGTAAGTAAGTGCCTTCCTGTCTTTGAGTCTCTTTCCTCAATAAAATGAAAATATCAGGGAGAGGACCAAGGCAGCTGGGGACCCTGAAGAACTGCTCCAATCTGATTAATATTACAGGCACCAGGAGGGGTACCTTGTTACATTTTTTTTTTTTTTGCCAAGCTTGTCTATAACAATGCCTCCCCCACCCAATTACAAGAGCCCTGGGGAGTGGACAGACCAACCCCCACCCCCGCAAGACTTAAGATCTAGGTCCAGGAACAAAGTGGTTTGCCAAGGTCAGGCATCTAATGGAAAGCAACAGATTTAAACTGAGATTGTTCTAACTCTAAAGTCTGAGTTTTTACTCACTTTGCTGAACTTGCCCAGTTTTCAGCTGTGCATTTGCCATGTTGGCAGCTGCCAGGGACCCAAGAGAAGGAGGGTTCTACAACTCGGTTGTGCCCAGAAAGTTTCTATTTTGGAAAGAGCTAAGCCACAGGGTAAAGTAGTGCAACCAACATTCCTTTGGAAAGATGACTTCGGCAAGGACCGATTAAATGACCCATCTTGTGGCTCTGTGTTTGCACAAACGTTTTTTCTTCTTCTCTTTATAAAGTGTATTTCTCTCCTTCTTCATCTTCTAATTTTTCTTTCTCCTCTTTTTTTTTCTTTTTGGTGGAATTCTTCAGTGATGTCACATCTGTGATCTCACTGCTTTTTCTCATAGCAACACTATTATCATTTCCATTTTTCAGATGAGGACCTGGGCTCATACAGGCTGCCTAAGACCACAGAGATGTAGGAGAAAGAGCTGGACATTAAATTCAGATCTTAGGACTTGATTAAACCTCCTCACAACTGTGATTAAGATGAAAAGCAATTTAACATGGGTTGAGCACTTAGGCTGGGTTAGACACAGGCTAAGGAAGATGTGGATGAGTATGATTCAGTTGAGATTTCTGAAGAGTTCACTGTCTAGCGGGAGGAGGCACATCATGGGTAACTCGTTATTCTCAGTGCGTAAGTTACCCGTAACGGAGAGAAAATGCGATGGAGGACCCAGCGGATCATACATAACTGACATAGAGAGGAAAGAGGCCAGGGACGGTCTCACAGAACAAGACAATTAGGGCCTGGGTTTTGAAGTTCACCCGATGAGTAATAGTAGCCATAATGGCAAATTTTTACTAAGCATTCGCTGTGGGCTATGCATATCGACACACATTCACCACTCCACGCAATCTCGCCAGTGTGACAAGACCCTTCCCTTTGGCAAAAGAGGCTCAGAGGGCTAGAGCACGTCGCACAAGATCACGCTGCTAAAACCAGCCCGCTGGACTTTCATCCGGTCCTCCCTGAACTCCTTCTGATGCACAACCCCCTAGGATGACGACACAGGCTGAAGGAACAGCATGAGACAGACAAGAAGGACGTTTCGCCCGGACGCCTTCGGAGGGGTATGGGAGGTGGGGATGCCCTGTTTTTCCGTGCGGGGAGCTGACCTGTGACACCTGGCCTTTGCCCCGGAGGAGAAAACACTTCCCCTCTCAGAGTCCAGTTGCAACCACCTTGATTTCCAGGTTTGTATCAGCTCTCCATCTGGCCATCACTACCAGACACCCACTTGCACATGCCCTGGCATCTAGACTTTGTAGTCACACTTGGGTTTGAATTCTGACTCCATCAACTGGTTGGCCATGACACCTTTCCAAGCCTCCGCTGTCTCGTCTGGACTGTCTAGGGACACCCCCTGACAGGCTGGGTGAGGATCAAATGACTGAATATTGGGTGGGTACATGGACAGCCCCCTGGCACAGCGTAGGCTCCGCAAAATGGCAAAAGGCAGTGTCACATTCTGTCACTCTCTCATAACAAGCCCAGAAGAAACACTTGGGGATGTTTGTGGGGCCAGCCTTCCACGTCAGTACCTACCTCCCTGAAGTTTGAACTGTGAGGGTCCACCTATATGTGGATTTTTAAAATAAATATGTACAGTACTGTAAATGTATTTTCTCTTCCTTATTCTTTTTCTTAATAACATTTTCTTTTCTATAATGTTATTGTAAGAATACAGTATATAACACATAAACAAAGTATGTGCTGATCGACTGTTTATGTCATTGATCATCAGTTGACTCTTTGTAGCTAAGTTTGGGGGCAGTCAAAAGTTATGTTTGGATTTTTGACCGCAGTGGGGTGGGGAGGTCAGCCCCCCTGGCCCCCGTGTAGCTTAGTGGTCACCTGCAAATTATGGCACGTGGTCCACTGACCTTCTCGGAACTCAGCATCCTTTATAGCCCCCTAAAGGCAGCACTGTTCTTCCCCACAACCTACCTTCACCACCACCACAGGGCTGCTTCTGAGGAGCTACGGTAACCAGAGGATTATGCAAATATGCAAATCCGGTAAAGCTGGTGTTTACACAGGGCAGTGCGCTGCGGTCTGTACTCAGTGGCTGGGCCTGACGGCCTGGGAGAAGACTCCCTCGGTGTCATCGCAACCTCTAGTGGACAACAGCAGACACCGCGGCTCACAGGGCTTTGCTCCAGCTCTGAGCCCACGATGTCCAGGGGGTGCAAGGGGAGCGGGCAGGGCTGGAGATCTGCTTCAGGTGTGACCACGTGTGCCTGCCTATGTTCCCCTTCCACTCGCTCCTGCTCCCCTCTCTCAATTCCACGGGTGTGTGATGTGTTCTGAAAGTGAAGCCTCCTTCAGGATCTTCACCACTGTGGAAGTCTCCCCTCTGGCTGCTGGTCCCTGTCACATCCCTCAGGGCCAGCTCGAATGCTACCCACTCAGGGAGTCCTTCACTGACCACCTCTGGCCGGAACTGAACACACCCACCTGTGGGATCCCACAGCACGCTGACATCTCCCTCCCCAGCACGGATCACGCAGCATGGACACTTGTGGTTTGCCTGTAGCTCTCTCTTGCTAGGCTGCCCTTACTGTGACAGGGACATCATCATACTACTCTGTCTCCAACACCCAACACGGGGCCTGCCGCATGCTCAGCCAATGTTAAATAAATGAATGAATGAGTAAATATCTTTTCCAGAAGGCTCTCTTCTTACATCTTCTTTCTAACCATTAACCTTCCAACTTCCATCTCTGATACCCTGAACTCTGCTTCCTGATGGTAGCAACGAGGTTCAAAGAGATACAGTATTAGGAGTGTGGAAAGGAAGAGAGTCTGCACCAGGCAATGAAAAATCCTCACCTGCCATGGAGGCAGAGAGGTGCTGGAGCTACTCACTCATCCCACCGTCACCCCTTCTACTTTGGCCTACATCATCCAGATATTCACGGCAACAACTGATCCACACCAAGTTCGGATACTTCCTTCCTTGGCACCTACGATAGGAGAGATCTGCTCTTTGAAAAGCAGGGACGAAATGGGAGTAAACAGGACTTGAGCATCTACTACGGGCCAGGAACCTGACCAGGAAGCGTTATGTAATCATCGCAACCTTCCCTGCAGGCTGGGACCGCCAATCACCCCTACCCCCTGGGCCGCAGACGGTGAAAGGAAGGTTCAGAGGAGGCAGTCCGGCAGAACATCACACACTCATAAGCAGTAAAGCTGGACCCAGGCCGAGACCGTGCTGATTCCGAAACCACAAGCGTCTTTCCCGGAACCCTGGAGCTCCAACTCCGGTGCCCAGCTCAGACACGCTCCCCAGAACAGCCTTGCAAGTCCTGGCTGGGGTTCTGGAATTTGGCTCCAAGAAGAAAACACACACCAGTCTAAAAAGGGCAGTTGAGCCCTGTATTCCAATGCCGCCTTTCTCGGCGCGGCCTCCTGTCCTCTTTTTCAGGGCAGATGTCCTGTCATCAACCGTTTCTCTCAGAGACACAGGAGCCCGTTGTGTCGAGCAGAGAGAGGGAGGGTAGAGGCAACGGTGGGGCCGTCTCCAAGCTGTGAGAGCTGTGCTCTGCTTACCTTTGGCACTGCACACACCTGGTGGCTCCAGAGGTCAGAGTTCACCTCTCTATCCCCAACAATAGCTTTGAGCGCCCCTAGTGGACGTCTGCACTGCCGCGGTGTCGCAGAAATTGTGGACCAAACGTGAGGACCCGGGCATGGAGCCCTTTTGAAGAGCTTTTCGAACACCAGGAATGAACTTGGGAGCAAAACCAGAAAACAAGCCACTGTGATCAAGTCACATGCTTGTGCCTCGGACGAGAGAGGAAAGGAGTACAACGTTATTTTTCTGATGTCTAACCTAGCCATGCAAACACAAGAAGAATCCCTGAAGTTTAGATAAGGTGGTCCCCGGCAGGGGCAGCTGAAGCACCATGGAGAAGAACGCCAATCCATAATGAAAATGGTCTGTAAGTGAATCTAACCACAGTGCACATTAGAGACGAGAGGAAACAGCAAATATGAGCGCTATTCAATTTGCTTTATTAATTCAAGAGAAAAAGAAAAGAAATTACACGCAGGCTCAGCAGTCTTAGCACGTAGTTGCAATTATTCCCCATGTGCATATCTTAGACAATAAGAAGCCTCTTCAAAAACAAGTTACACTTTATACTTATTCATGCCTTACAGCAAAATGGCCCAGAGAATCACGTGACCTGCATGAGAATGTAGCAACAAGTCCCTTTCAAGTATTTACAAATTCCCGTACTGCACGGCAAACGGGAGGTCTAGCTTACAGTACAGAATCAGAGGGCTGGTTCTCCCTCTGACACTGGTGGAATTGGGCTCCAAGGTAAAAATAGAATTATTGTGGAAGGTCACTTGTTTCCAAATGCACCATCAGAACTGGCAATGCTCATTGGCTGCCCTCACTCCCTCCTGATGACTCAGAGTCTCAGAGTCAGAACAACATGGTTATCAACAAGCCTTTGGAAGCAGTACATGGGCTTGACTTTAATTTGGGGGTGGCCTGAAGTTTATTAAAAAATATGCTGGCTAGCCATAGTGCAGAGTTGGAGAAACAATATAAAACGTCTTAAAAATTAGCACACACACATTTTGTGTTTGAAGCCAGTGACGGAAACAGGATATTGAAATCCTCTTCTTGGATAACAATTCAATGTGGGCCATTCAGGCATTTTTTCCTGAAGGATGGTGTTTTGAAGAGTGTGGTCCTCAGAGACAGGATCGCTTTAGAAAAGCCAGCAAGCCACTGGCTGGCTTTAGGTTCCTTCTCTGTGTGTCAGTCACAACGTGGATTCAAAAGGTGGGGAGCAAAGTGGGAGGGGGGTCTGGACTCCATTCAAGGCCACCGAGCCATTGTTGGAAAGAGACAGCTAATTACGGAAGGGCATGCTGCGGTGGGAACGATTTATTCAAACCAATTGGATACTCTCGTCTTTCCCAGAGAAACTGTCTAGACCTTGTGTGAATTGTGGATATTACTGCCTCCTAAGCTGGGGGTGGGGGGGGGGTGCTCTAATGATATGCTTTGTTAAACAAAAGGTGGCGAATTCTTTTCTTCACTCTGCATTCCGACCTCCACGTTTGAAGAGAAGGGGGTGGGGGATAAAATGCCTGATTTATGCTGAGGAGGGCACTCCAGGCCTTGGGGAAGAGTTGAAGGGAGAGGGACCCAGAGCCAGGGCCCAGGGAGCCGAGAGCTGTCCGTGGCCTTTGGTGCTGAAAGCAGGTGCGCGCACCAGGGGGCTGGAACGGCCCAGGGAGAAGGGACACCACCTGTCCCCCAACTCCGGGTGGAGGCGGTTCAAACGGGAGACTAGGAAGAGTGCGCGCTCTCCGCCCGCCTTCAGCTTGGGCAGACCCTGCCGCCGCCCGCTTTTTCCCACGTGAGGAGCGCTTTTCTGGGACAGGGCGGTGGACCTTTCCGAAGGTGAGACCAGCGTTGCCCTCTACTCTTGAGTCCCCTAGTGACCTGATCAAACCCTCCAAGCTCATGGGGCTAGCTTGGGGTGAGTTAGGTGCTATAGTCATCTCTCCATCTCAACAGCCCCCCCCAAAATTTTCTGGGGTACCTCAGGGGGGTGGAGAAGAGCGTGCAGCTCCAGGTCTGGGAAGAAGCTGCCAGCATTCACCACTAAACGGGGATCCCCCTTCCGGACCGCCAAGCACGTGGTGGGTGAAACTAGCACCCCCCACCCCAACACACAATTCGTAATAGTGGTTAAAGACGCTAGGCAGTCAGGCGGAGAAAGAAGTAGGGAGCTCGCCCAGGTTCTTGATTGTGACCTAACATCTCCTGTCCCTGCCGCCGACACCACCCCCCTCCCCACCGCCAGTCCTAAGAACCCTGAGCCCCCTCAAATGGCCTCTAGGCAAAAGCCACACCCAACTTCGGCTTCCAGACACTTGGTTGAGACCTGTCCTAAAACCGGGTCCCTGGGGCAACCTGAACCAGGAGAAGGCAAGAGGTCCTAGAGTGGGAGGGAGCAGCGCTGTGATGCCCCCCAGGCGCGCGGTTGGAGTCTAGCTCTCAGTTTCAGGGCGGACCTGCCGCCCCCTTCTCATCCTCTCCCAGAAACGGTGAGAATTGTCTGGCACCCAGCCTGGTGCGGTTGCAGGGAGCTCCGGGAATCGGGGGTTGGGAGGCTACCCTACTCCAAGGAGGTTCTCTGGGGCTGCAAAGGCGAGTCAGCCCCACGCCGGGAAGACCGGAGCCGGCAACAGAAGCAGGGAAGCGCCGGAGTCCTGCAGACACATCCCCACGGCCACACTCCCACCAGCCGGGCCAAGGGGACGCGGTTCCTTGCCCCGCGAATTCAGGCAGCCATCCCCGCTCCCCATCCCGGTGGGTAGTGGGTAGTGCGTGAGTGGCCCGGGTAGCCGGGACCCCCAGCCGCCCCATACTCACTACAACTTTGCCCCCTCCCAGCCCCACCCCTCCTGGGGCTTACCTCCCTCCAGAGCAGCCGCGGGGCTCCCGAGGAGCAGGGCGAGGAGCAGGGAGATCCCGCCGAGTCCCGCCGCGGGCGGCCGGGCCGCTGGCATCGTGGCTGCGGGGGGCGCGGAGCCGCGGGCTGCAGGGCGGGCGGACAGCGCGGGAGCCGGGCAAGAAGGGAGGGAGGGAGGCAGCGAGCGAGGCAGGGAAGGCGGGAGCGAGGGAGGGGGCCGCGGGCCAGGGCAGCCGCCGGAGCCGCCGGGCGGACGTGCGCTCAGCCCCGCGATCGCTCCGGCCGAGCTGCGCTGGGCGCGGGCGGGCGAGTGAGGAGGAGCCGGCGAGCTAGGGAGCGAGCGAGAGAGCGGGGAGCTAGCGGGAGGAGGGAGGGGGCTGGGACCGAGCGAGTGCAGGGAGGGAGGGGGCTGGCGGGCGGGCGGGCAGCGAGGGAGAGGGGCCGCAGCCCTGGGTGCCCGCCTCCGCCCCTGGCCGCAGCCCGTCGGCCCCGCAAAGTTTAACGCTAATTCCCCGCTGTGTCCTGGGAGCCGTGCGTTGCTTCTCAGCGGATGCTCACAGAAGCCCTGCGCTGGCGAGGCGAGGCTGGAGAGCGTCCGGACCATTTTCCAGACGGTGAGATGAAGGCCTCACCGCCCAGCGCATCCTTCAGCCTGTGAGCGGCCTAGAGCTCATCACGGCCCAGCTTTCCAGACGGATCCCAAGTCCAGCTCTCTCCGCTGCATTCCAGCCTTCCCAGGCCCGTTTGGGCCCCAACCAGCGGTCTTCCCTGCCAGCCCTCCCGTGTTTCCAAAGTGAGTCCCCATAACTCAGAAAATCTCAAACTCTATGGATCTCACAAGAGCTGTCGATCTCCCTAGAACGATACGAATAGCCACAAAATTGTGCATCCAACACCTGAGGGCTGCTTACCCTTCTGACACCTGGCCAGAGACTGAGTACAAACGTATCTATGTTCCAATCTGAGAACCATCTTTCACATCGTGGCTGACCATAGGGCACCAGAGTCAGCCAAGGCTTCCTCTCTGCTCAGCCCCTGGCCCCTGCTACACCCCCCTCCCCCATCTGAGCTGGGGTTCAAGGCCCACCCTCATCTGCAGTGCTGGTGCCCAGCCCTGATTCTCAGCAACTTATCTCCACAAATGGAAGTAGTGGTGGCGGGTGTGGGGGTACAATAGATGAAGGAGACAGGCAGATGCTTGGGGACAGGCAATTTAGCCAGCAACTAGATGGGGACAGGCACTAGCCAAGAGCTAGAGGGGACAGGCTTGGAGAATGACTGTGTGGACTACTACCTTTGCCCACCCAGCCAGCTTCCCAGGTCACTCCTACCAATTAGAAACCTTCTCTCTCTCTCTCTCCCCCGACGCTACCTTGCCACACTATCTACACATTGCAGCCTGAACAGGCAGAGGGAGCAGATGGAGAGAAGGGTACAGCAGCAGCAGCGTCTTTAGCTGGGAGTGGTGGAGCTGGGAGTCCCTGTAAAGACTGGGTGGGGGAGGTGACTACTGGGTGCAGGAGGACAGGGGAGGAGAGGAAAGATCTCCTCACCCCCACCCACAGCCATGTATTCCTCATCCATGTATTCATTCAATGCTCTTTTACAGGGTACTCCCTGCAAGTCCAGACTTGCATTAGGTTCTAGGGGACAGAGAGCCCCCAATAAAAAACCACTGCTTGGATCTAAGAAGTTCCCATTCCCGGCAGTAAAGCCACTTGCATTTTAGAAAGAGGGGGCTGCCCTGACCAGCGTGGCTCAGTTGGTTGAGCATGGTCCTGCAAAGTGAAAGGTCGCTGGTTCTATTCCCCGGTCAGGGCACACGCTTGGGTTATGGCCTGGTCCCTGGTTGCATCTTGTGCTTGTGATCCCTCCTATGCTGATGGGCTGTCATCAGGCTCTCTTGGGCTATTTCCTTATCCATCCCTCCCTCCATCCATCCATCCTCCCATCCATCCATCCACTAACCCACCCACCTACCTACTCATCCTTCTGTCCAACCCATATACAAATACTGTTTGAGCAGCTACTATTTATCACAGGGCTACTACATGCCAAACCCTGAGCTAGGTGCTGCGGACGCAGCGGACTCTGTCTCTTGCTCTCTAGACCTGAAAGTCCAGTGACGTCTGGCAACACGAGCGCCCAAATCCTCTCCAAGATTAATGCCCCACATCAGGGACGCAGTACAGCAGAATGACTAAAGGAGGACTTTGAGAACTGCCAGACTTGAATTTGAATTGTTTCTCTCCAAATAGCTGTGTGACCTTGAACAACTGGCTTAACCTCTCTGAAACTGTTTTAATGAAAGGTTGTCATGTAGATTAAAGAAGACAATTATTGTAAGCATTTAGGAGAGTGTCCATAGCATATAGTAAACTCTCCATTCATTTGTCCATCCAGCCAAACATCTGCCCATCTATCCATCTATTCACCCATCCTTTCAACAAATATTTTTTGAGCACCTGTCCTGTGTCAGGCACTGTTCTGGGCACTGGGGACACACAAGAGAACAAGACAAAGTCCTTGCTCTCTGGAACTTCCTTTGTACAGGTAAGAGATACACAGTAAACTTGTTAGTAAATAAGAATTTCAGAGAGCTTTAGGATGCTTTGAGAGTAAAGGAGGCAAGCCATTTGTGAATGATCAGAGATGGCCTCTCAGAATAGGAGACTTGAAAACAGAGAAGGGAAAGGTGAGACCCCCAGGCTCTGGGGCTGACAGAACATCGCTGCACTGAATGGTGGCTATTGCCATCGTGTATCTGTTATGCCATCCTCTGTCTCTGCAGATCACAACTAACCAGGGCCTGATTTTGAGTTCCCCAGGAAGTCTATACCCAGTAATTATGCTCTCCATCCATCAGCATACCATGCTGGAAGTTTTGATTGGAGCCATACTCCTGCCCCACCCAAAGCCAGCATCACAGTTCTCTCCCAGGAGCATCGGGTGCCGGGAAGGTTTATATCACTGGGTGGGGGTGCGGGGGGGAGGGAGAGGGGAATAGAAAATCTTTTGTCTTGGAATAAAAATGAAATACAAAAGGAGATATCTTAAAAGAGAAGGAGAGAGGCTTTTTTTTTCAATGTCCCAGCAATAGGACAGCTCAGGAGACAGCCACCCTGGGTCTTTGAAACACAGGCAGAACATGCAATTAGCACCTCGCCGTGTGTTTTCAGCCTGCCCTTCAGAACTTGCAGACGAGCCTGGCCCACGCCATCCTGTTCAGGAAGCCCGAGGCCATCGTGTCAGTCTGGCTGGGTGCTAACAAGGGAATGATCAACTTTGACACGGCCACCCCCGTCCGGTGTACTCGCATTACCTGGAAAGAAGTAATTAGGCTTCTTTGATTTCCTTGGAAATGCTCGATCTGTCTCTACCCCCTGCCCTGGTTCTTGAGAAATACCTGTGCATGGCTGAAATTTGACAGGGAGACAATGCCTTTATTTTCAGATCGAAAGTTTACAGAACACAAAGCGAGCCTGCATGATGGATTTGCATTCTGCAGAGGCTGGTCCGGCCAGATGAGAGAAAAACCGGTGTGCTGTGAGAAACGCGAAGGAGGCTGAAAGGCAGGGACAAACACACAGGATCTAATGGGACCCCACTGTCAAGTCCCTGCCAACACAGCTGGGAGAGCTCCCTGGGTTTATGTTGTTGGGTCTCAACAGCAACAACCAAACCAATGAAAGAAACTGTGTATATTTACATACTCAGTTGGCATGCACATTCTCCAGACCACAAAGAATAGCCTGTGAGTACAAAAGACACCCAAGGGCTATTGTAAGACGTTCATGAACACCCGTGTCCTTTAGAGTCAGCAGGTTTATCTGGAGTCAGACATGCCTGAGTTTGCGTCAGGGCTCCCTCCTAGATGTATCCCCATAAGCCTCAGTTTCCTAGTCTGTACAAAGCGAGGCATATTAGTAACTACTTCCTAGGGTTCTCGGAATGGTAAGAGGGGATTCATGTTCTATGCCAAACTAACTGCCCATCCTGTAGTAGATGCTCAATAAACAGAGGCAATTATACTGTATTGTAAGAGAGAAACACAGCCCAGGTGCCGTAAACAACTCTTCTCTAGTAAGGTTTATCAAATGTATTTATGTCTAGACCCAGGAGAAAGCCCAGTGGGGGTTTAGGATACAGAATAAGGAAAACTCCCAAGCCCATCAGGGACTGGGCCAATCCAAACCATTTCTCATGTGACGCCTCACTCGAAATTAACCAAGGCAGCCCTGTCCTGTTCAATTGTAGAAACATCCTCTGCCCTTCTCCCTCTTCTCCAGCCTCATCAGTCTCTTCAATATGGAATACTGAAAAGGCCAGGCTGCATCAGGTCCCTGCTGACTGATATCCTGTCCTTTGTCCCAGCTCCCCAGCCAAAGCACAGCCATTGTCCCTGAGGACAGAATTGGGCAAGAGGAGAACTAATGTCTGAGGTCCCCCACCCCCCCCCGACCGAGGCTCAGCGGTTCCATGTTTATCCATCACCCCACACTGTTGCCTAGGAAGGGGCCTCACCCAGCATCAGCAGGAACAGTGGCCAAGTGATTTCCTCTTAGACCTCATGGACGGGCTTGGTGTCAGGAGCCCAAGGGACAGTGGGTAGAAGTCGGTGAGCCCAGATGCTTCCCCACTTAACTCCTGTGTGATGTCTGTATGTCCCCTTGCTCTCTCTGATTTTGAATTCACCCATATGAAAAAGGAATATAATTAGAAAAGCACTCTCTTATTTTGAAATTTGATCATCCTATGGCGTCAGCTCCCACCCAGGAGATGACAGGTTTCACTGCTATCCTGGTGAGAATAAAAACTGATATTTTTAAGCAGCTGCTTATAGTTTGCTATTGGATGCCTCATTTAATCCTCATACCCTCCCGTGGATGTTGTATCATTATAACTCCATCTCCTATCCTAGACTGCAGGGCCCTGCGGATCTGGCCCCTCCTTCCTTCCTCTCTGAACTCACCTGTACTTCCCTTTATGAAGTTCCAGCTGCAAACATTCCAATCTCAGGTCTGCCTCTCAGGCCTTTGCTCTTTGCTGCCCTCCTGACAGACACACAGCTGGTTCTTCGTCATCTATCTGTGGTCAGCTAGAGAGATAGCCCCCTCAGGTTTAAATCCTTCCTAGACAATCATTAACATTGTCTTTCTTATTGACTACATGTTTGCAGGCATATGTATTATCTGAGTTCTCCTAAAGTCTAAGGTTCATGGATGCAAGGACCTTTATCAGCACAAAGCACATAGGAGGTTTTCAATGCAGTCTTGTTTAATACTGAATGAATGAATGAGTAAATGAATGACACCTTCAACGCGGGCTCAAAGAGGTGATGGAACTGGCTGACACTCACCCATCAGAAAGTGTGACAGAACTGGGACTCAAACCCAGGGCTCTCTGACCTCCAGCTGAAGTCTGCAACCGCTGGACCACACTGCCCATGTGATGGAGAGCAGGTGAGGTTTCCCAGCAGTGAGAGTCCAAGTCAGCAGGAGTTCCCAGCCAGAGACATGATCTAAGCGCTAATGTCTAAATGTCTGTGAGCATTTCAAGTCGTTCGGAGAAAAGGCGACGTTAGTGGCACCATTAAAGCCTGCTGCTCTCCATCCCATCACTGCCATCCCCACCTATTAAAATAATGGTATGAAAAATAAACAGCCTTTATGGACAATTTTATACAGCTCGTGCATTGTTTGTTTCTCCTACTGTTACCATGGCAGTGATGCTTTCCTGTTAACTTCGGGTTTCTCCGTGTGATGGAAGGGAATGGAATAAAATTGCCTGGGGGAAAATTGCCAAACAAAGGCTTTTCCTTGTCTGGATGCCCCACCTCCCAGCACTCAAAAGCAGCCACATCTCACCCTGAATTCTTATGCATGAGAGGCAGGGTGCCTCTTAATCTCCAGCTTCCCAGGCCCCCCCCCCCCTCCCACCCCCCGCCCCGCCCCGTGCTGTAATTTGAAGACCAAGGGTCTCCACCTGCTGTGAGGTCTCTGGTCTCTGGACTCCTCTCCTGCTCCTTGCATCCTTGCACCCTGGAAGTCTTGCACCTCCACACATTTGCTGGTGATGTTCCTGCCACCTGGGCTCCCCTTCTCCCTTCCATATCTGTCAGGCCACCTGCCACTCATTTCTTCAAGTTGAAGCTGAAATGTGACTCTGCAGTCCCCCATCTTTCCCACTGACCCACCAATCTGCATGAGATTCTTCCCCATTCCCATGACCCCCTTAAGCAAAGCATTCACTCATGCTATGGTCCCCCAGGCTTTATTTGGGGTTAAACAGTGTGTCAGGAACACCGTAGGTGCTCAACAAATGCTTGTTGAGTTAAATTAGAATAAAATCAGAGAGTCTTAGAGGCTGCCTACATGTGAGGTATCCGAGTGCTCAATCTCATTCTTTGGGAATAGATGCTGGGGGCCTCAGTCAAAGCCCCGGGGGCCAAAGCAGTGCATCTCGACCTTGGCTGTACCTTAGACTCACTGGGAACTTGTAGAAATGTTGATGCCCCGGCTGCACCCCAAGCTAATGATGTCAGACCCTCTTTGGGAGTGAATCCAGACATCTGTTTTCTTTAAGGTTTCTCAGGGGGGGTCCCCAGTGTGCAGCTAGGGGCGGAGTGTCACTGGGCTCAAGGACTCCATTCAGAGCCCTGACCATGAATGAATGTGTGGTGCCAGGGTCTCCTGGGGGCTGAGTTCAAGGACCCAGAGGCAAGACTGAGCCAAGACCCCTATACCAAGTGCGTGGCTCGCAGCTAGCCTGCTTTTTGTGCCTTCTGTCACAACCCTCCCATGAGCTATGAAGCTGCCATCATGAAATGGAGACGCAGAGAGAGGTGAGCTCACCCCTGTTCACAGGGCCAAGTAATGGCAGAGGCAGGATTTGAACCCAGTCCTTCGGTATCTGGAGCCTATGGCCTTGAGCATTTCTCAAATACATGAGGTCTGTCCAGAAGGTGTAGAGTCATGTTCTATGAAAAACAGAGACCCTTGTGGAAGAAGATACAAGATACAAGAAACATTGTACACAGGACAATGACGCCTCAGTCCCCTTCAAAGTAGGCACCTTGGGACCTCACACAGTTCTCCCAGTCACCATCAGCTGTTCCATCAAATTTTCCTCACTGAGGGTCTGAAATCTCTTCCCTTTCAAAGGTGATATTAGTTTTGGGGAAAGCCAGAATTTGCAGGGCACTAAATCTGGGCTGTAGAGGGCTGAGTCTCCTGGGTGATTTGAAGTTTCTCCAACAAACCTACACAAGACATAATGCATGAGCTGGTGCATTGCTGTGATGTAGCTGCCAATCACCAGTTGCCCATAGCTGTGGCCTTCTGAACCATCCAAATAGTTTCCGTGGAGGAATGTTCAAGCTTAATGCAAAATTCAGTGCAGATTCATTGCTCTACTCACTCATTTGAATGTGACGCCACCCAGTACACATGCTCATTCAGTGGCATCTACTGCCCCCCACTGACTAGTACAGTGAAGTTGTCATTGTTCACGCCTGCACATTCCAGTCCACTCTCCTTGGCTGCCAGGTTACATCCATGTCATGCAAAGCATTTTTGTTATATTGACAATGGCTGGACTTTTTCTGGACAGGCCTCGTATAGATGGAACAGGGCAGCAGGGAGGAGCACCCTGTCCGCCAGGGATGAAACCTACTTTAGAGGAGGTCCTCTGCCTCAATCCATTTCGGGCTACGAATTTTCCTCCCTCTCCGTGCCCTGTTTTCTCTTCTCTCTGCCTCCCTCTGTCTTTCTCGTGCCCTCTTTCTGTCTCTGTATCTCTGTGTTTGTGTCTGTGTCTCTGTCTCCCTTTCTTCCTCCCCCTCCTCTTTCTCTTTTGTGCTGAATCAGCCAGTAGCTGGTGCTGTCTGAAGTCCCTGATTAGAACAGCCTGGGGAACTGGAGGTCTGATGACTGCAAACCACTCAGTGAGGCCACAGCCTCAGCAGCGTCCAGGGCCGGAAGGAGGAAGGGCTTTGCCTGGCTTCACAGGGACACAGCAGCCCCAGGGAGATGATGGCTCAGGACTGGATGGTTCCCCACACCCTCAGTGCTGACTCGGGGTTCCAGTGGCTCCTTTACACGTGCTCTGCAGCTGATGTCTATTGTGTACTGTTTAGGTGCCAGGTCCTGTCCCCTCAACAGCCCTATAAACAAAGTCACCTGCAAAATGGAATTTGAAAAGAGAACAAGAGAACACACGATTCTACTTCCAGGTTTTGCTCAAATCTCAGTGAGCTCTCCCCTGACCACTGGGTTTAAAATTGCAAACCCTCTCTACCTCTCCATCTTTGTACCACGAGCTGCATACTCTCCTGTCTTCCTTTATTTCTCCCTGTTGCCCTTCAGAGCACCTGACTACCACTCTCTATTTGTATTACTTGTGTTATGTCTGCCTTCTCCAGCTAGAAAATCAGTTTCATGGTGATGGAGATTTGAGTCTGTTTCGCTCATGCCTGTATCCCCAGCACCTGAAAGTACATTTGCCCATTACTGGAACTCACAGTATATTTATTGAGTGAATAAATGGGTGCACATTTTACTTAACCCCCTGGTTGTTTTCTCAGCCCATCAGTCATCAAATTCACTTCAAACTTAGAATAATACTTCAGTAGAGTCCAGCACGGCACCCAGCACATGATTGGGACTTTGTCAATATTGGATGGAATCCATTACCACATACTACGTAGGACTCTTTGATGAAAAGGAGCGGATGCTGGCTAAATTCAGCCAGAAAAAGGTGGGAGGGTTTTGTTGGAAGGGCAGGAATATCTCATAGACCAAAAAAAGAGCTGGGAAAGCAAGTCTGAGGACAGCACCATAGCAATTCCAGCGATCTAGGAAGCAGAGACCCTTCCCAGGCCTTTAAAGAGGCTGCACTTGGTATGAATCACTTTGGGTCACATGCCCACCTCTTGGGCAGAGGAGTGTGGAACCTTTTGGTTGACAAGCCCACTGGGCTTGTGTCCAATGAGTGCTTCTTAGAGCAAAAGTATGGTGTTGATTCTAAAATAAAGATAGATGTGGATTCTGGTCAGGGGAAAACAACAGATGCCCGTGATATTTGACATATCAGTTACACTGGGCTCCCTCATACTTGTAGAGGGCTACGTAGCTGTGAATGAGCCATGCAAGGACCCTGATGTCTTGGGTTTTCCATGTTTCTTCCTTCTAGTCATCTGAGCCATCTGAACAGTGAGGGACCAGCAGCAGGTTTTACAGAAGGGCTTGAGCATCATGGCACATCTCTAGACTCAGAAGTCCCAGTTTCCCTCCAGTCTACCCAACATCTGTTCTGGAAGGCGGTCCATCGGTCTGGGGATGACCAATAGCCAACAAGCCATCAGTGCATTCAGAGGGAGAGGAGCAAATAAAAAGGTAGACTTGCTTGTAGACTTCGATCACTGTCTTAATCAGTATAGGTTAGGTTACGCTGCTGTAACAAAGGAACTTTAACACTTCAGTGGTGTAATGCAACAGCTGTTTATTTTTCATTCACAAAAGGATGTAGTTGCTCTCCCAGATAACCATCCTCCCTTCAGGACTTGATTATCTAGGTCACTTCAATCTTACAGTTTTGCTATCTCCGCATGTGCTTTCCTGGCAAACAGAAGCGACGTATTTCTGTTCACAGTCTACTGGTCAGAAGGAGTCACATGGCCTTACTCTAACTGCAAGGGAAGCTGGGAAATGCCAGGGAGAGCATGAGATATTTAATGAGCTTTGCTCAGAGACACGACTGAAACACTTTCCAGCAATTAAAGTGATGATGGCAGGACATGGCCTTGGAGGAAGAAGCACGGAAAAGCCTCTGGGTGAAGGCTGGTGATTAGAAACCTGGAGACTTTTTGTTTTATATTCTATAGGCCTGAGATAGACCACTGCCAAGGTGCTACGTTGAAGGGACGAGACTGAATGTTGGCGATGGAAGATCAATGTTGCTTAAACATCTACCTGCAGGCCAATCCTGGTCCACACCCCTCACCACATCCCCCAACATCCCCTTGAATATCGTGCTCGCATTACAGATGAGACAACAAGCCAAGAAGAATACAATGACTTGTCTGAGGTTGCACACTTTATGAGTGGTACAGGCTGGATGGCTACCTGAATCCAAGGTTACGGTGTTTCCACTATGCCATGAAGCTGGCCAGAGCCATGCAAGGCATTATAAAAGCCTTCTCCTCACTGGATGAAAATAATAATGATGATGTTTGTGGTAATAAAAACGATGATGGTGATGATGAGGAAGATGATGATGATGTGGTGATGATGATGACGAAGATGCTAGTAACTCCTATTTATTAAGGTATTATCTCACGTTAACCCCACTCACCCTATGAGATAGGCCCTACCATTATCCCCGCTACACAGATGAGGAAACTGAGGCTCAGAGAGACAAGGAAAACTCTTCAAGATCCCACGGCTAGTAAATAGCAGAGTTAAAATGTGAACTCCAGGTTGCCTGATTTCAAAGCCGCTCTCTCACCCAGAGAACAATTCAACTGGATTTGTTGTTTTGTCTACGCACCTCCAATGACCAACTTTGACTAACTACTTTTCTTTGAACGTACCACTTCTTGTTTAGGCATTTCTTAGATCTCTCTCCACCACTTGCATCATCTTTCAAAACAGTTCTTAAAAAGGAATGAGAACAGAATGTCCTGCCCCACCTAAGATCCAGAAAAGAAGCATGAATGTCTGATTATGTTCCCCGTAAAAATATACACCCCCACGTCGCTCTCCTTAACAAAAGACAGATGCTAATTAGAATTTTCACTAGCATTTACAGGTTCAGTTTTAATTATACCAGATCTATCTGAATCTACGGTAGCCCTCTGATTAACAGGGGAGGAAAATCAATGAGCGTACCGAAAAATTTGAATGTGTTATATGGCTAATTCCAATTTTATGTTATAATCATGTTTTAATGTTGGCCCTAATTACCATAATTAAGCTGCCTGTGACAGTGCTGGTTGGGACAGAAGCTGTTACTATTCTAAGATGACTTGTTGAAGGCTTTTCCCAGATTTGGGGTATATTTTGCCATTTGGCTGGTTTGGGGTGCTACAAGGGTGGGAATAGTGGGGGGGGCATGGTGATAGCTCCTGGAATGCTGACTCTGCCCAAGAAAGCCTTGGTTCTAAGGTTAAGGCTGGATCAGGTGCCATGTCTGTGTCATTTATTAAACATTTATTGAGCACTTACTACGTGCCAGGTCCTATGATGAGCACTGGGAATATGGATGAGAGTTTCCATTCCACTGGGGTGAGTTTGTCATTAAAAACTAATTATATGAGTGAGAAATACCAGGTGATATGAATGAGAGCTATTCTAGTTATATATACATGTAACGTGGAATCTGGGAGGCTTCTCTAAGGAAGCAAATTCTTAGCTGAGACATTAAGAATCTCAGCCGTTGAGGAGGCAGGAGATCATTAAGAAGAGATGATTCCTGGCTGAGGGACCAACACTTGTAGAAACCCAAAGCCAAAAGGAGGCGGAGACAGAGTGTTATGAAACAGGGATGGAGTGCTGCAGGGTGAGGCTGATGACTCAGCAGGGGCCCGGCCATGTGGGATCTCATAGGCCCTTTAGGGTTTCTCAATGCCTGGCTGCTTTGGGGCTCCATCCTCCCTGCCTCCCTTCTCTCTCCCATCCATACAGAAAGCATTCACTGAACACAGACTATGGACCAGGACGTGGACTTCTAGCTCTTGAATGCATTCAGTGCTCACTCATTCATTCATTCATTCACTCTTTCAAAAGCATTTTTGTACCAGAAATTTAAGTACTTGCGGTATAAAGGTGTACCTTGAATGATGTCCCTTTATTGAATGCTAGTCACTCAGCAAATGCCTACAAAGGCTTACTATCTTTTAAGTACATAGTAGTTTAGCACTCTACCTTGATTTACTAAATATGGCACTATTCATCCATCCCCAAACCATCCTAGCACGGGGTCCCTCGGAAGCGGATTCTGAGGCAAGAAAATGAATGGAAGTATAGTTGACATGGCAGGGGATCCTGGGAAATATCAGTAGCAGAGTGGAGAAATGAGAGAGGGAAGGGAAAGGGATCCCCCCAAAAAGCATGTGTTACCAAGCAAATGACTACTGTGGGCAAGTGGGGCTCTATCTCATTGGGGACCTAGGAAGGAGGCCTACCTCTTAAAGTTGTCTTTCTGAGGGATGAGGGAGCTGAGGGTTTGGTACACCAACTTCCATCGGTCCTGTTTCTGGGACTGCTGGAGGTCATGGGGGCACTCCCTGGGACTTCTGGCCTGCTTTACTTATATCAGTGGGGAAAGCCCACCAGCACAGTGATGCACGGGCTAATAGCTGGGGGCCAGCACAATGAATTCTGGATATGGGGAAGGAGGGCCACCACGTGCATCTACCAGAATAGCCTTTAAAATACCTACTATGCACCAGTATCCGAATGTCACTGAGTGACACATATTTGCCCAAAAAACATTTATTGTCCACCACTACGTGCTTTGCATGTAAGACCCCATCTCCCACTCCTTATACTATCCACCCAGGCCAGTCCACTCACAACTCCATTCACTCGTCAAGCTTGCACTATGCTCTGGAAAGGTGCCAGGCCCTTAGGATTTCAGCCTTAATCTCGGGCTCTGGGGAGCAAGACAGGGCCCCAGAGAGACCCCAAGAGAAAACTGAGCTGGTCCCAGTCTCCCCTTTGTAGACTGGAGGCCCAGCCAGTGCTGGAGTAGCGTCCTCAGGTCTGAGCTGTGAGGGGACAGGCCAGCCATGGCCACCCTGGCTTCTGTCCGTGACCTGTGGGAGGCTGCGCAGTAGCTAAGTAGGGAGCCAGGTGTCAGTGAGCCCCCTCCCCACAGCAGCATGGGGTAGCTTCTGCAGGGGAGGGGAGGTGAGGACCACCACATTGGCTAGCAGGATTAACTCCTTCCTGCCTGAGAAAGAACAAAGAGGAATTTGGAAGTTACACAGGATGTTTAACCGAAGATCTGTGGTTTCCGGATTTTAATGTCCTGTGAGATTTAGTCAACTTGCAGACTCCTGGGCCCCACCCAGCGGGAGGCGGGGTTCAATGGGCCTAGGTGAGGCCCAAGGATCTATCTGCATTTTAACTGCTGTATGAGTGATTCTGAAACGGGCAGTCCACAGGGCACACTGAGAGCAGCATGGCTTTAACCTAATAGCCATCTGTTACAGATGGGACACCCGAGGCCCAGGGGGAAGCCCAAGTTGCAATAACTCATAGATCAAAACCCAAGCCCTCCACCTGGAAGGCCAGATCTGCCCTCTACTAGAAAAGATAAAACTCCCCGGGTATTTGTGCATTTCAGGCACACTTCCTGTTATTGACAGGCACTAATTGTGGTAATGAACTAAGGAGACCTCAGTTCACCCAATAATCGCAGGTGAGACTTACGGAGTAAATATGATTCTCATTAATGTAACTCAAACTTCTCTGCTAGAGAGACCTTACGTGAAGCTCTAAGACTTAGCCCAGCCTAACCACATCCTTTAAAGTGTTTTTGTTTATTCGCTTAGCGTTCAGAAAAAAAATAATTCAGAATGCTTACATAATCCATACAGTAAGAGAAACCAAAGACAGATCGAGCTCCCTAAATTCAGTTCAAGTATATAATTATACACCTTATGTAAGAAGACACGCGAGTGGACACAGGCACCTCCCTGTCTACTCCGATGACCTGGACAGAGAAGCAAGGGGAGCATGTGAGAAGGGACGAGAAAAAAATGTAGCAGGATGGAATAATACATGTGGTATAAGGTTAACCAGATGCGGGATACAAAATCACTCATATCCATTTACTGCAGATGTATAAAAATAAAAAAGTGCAACTGTGCAAGTCCTGAGGAGAACAAAAGAAGAAGAAAAGAATTTCTAGGTAATTAAGTGTTGCTTTTTTTTTTTTAAGTATCATTCTCCTCTCCCCCCCCCCCAAAAAAGAAAAACATGGACGAGAAAAAAATATATATATAAAAATGAAACAGCAAGAGATAGTGGAAGGAGAAGTGCCTGGAGGGCTTTGTAAAATGCAGATTCTCAGGCTGGTCCCTGGGGTGATGCTGATTCTACTGAGTCTGTCCCGTAGTTCTGATCTCACTGTGATTAGAACACAGTTCGGTCTAAAGTCCGCCCCTGGCCCCTCTTCACCCAGCGCAATTTGCTCAGGTCTGAAAGCCACTTAGAATCTCTTTTCTCTAACAAGGCCATGTTAAAACGCAGTCGCTGCCTGGGAAACGATCTACCGAGACCAATCAGTACCAGACAGTGTGATAAGATGAATCGGACCTGTAGAGCCTCACCTGAAACTGGCTGCATGTACTCAGAAGAGCAAATATTCATTGACCACTTATTATGGGCCCAGGGCTAACGCGCTCTCAGCACCCCCAGGAGGTAGCACCCTGGTTGAGGGGAACTCCGGCCAGGCCAGCGAGGCTCCCTGGGCCGCTGCTGCAGATAACCAAGAGTCGTCCTGGATTAGGGGGTGGTGATTCCCTCTGGTAGAGAATGCCCCGAGCCCTTCTCTGACACGGCTTTTATTAGGGTTGGGAAGTGCAGGGGGATACGGCACACGTGCATAGCTTATCAATCAATGTCCAGCAGGCTATAATCATAAAAAACTAACACTAGATAACAGTTGAAGAAACACAGAAACCTCAGGTTGGGGTCTGTGAGACATGCAGGCGCCAGATGGCTATAAAAGGCATATATCATGAAGCAGGGAGCGTCACTCCTGCCTTGAGCTCAAGCATCTGGGTTATACCGACAGGGCTTATCACTGAGCAGAGTCGGCTTCAAAGGACAAAAATGTACATTTTAGGCCTGATTCCCACGGGACCCTCGGGGTTAGAATCGAGTCATGCCTGCCACCTGGTTATGACCTGGTTTTCCAGGGAGACTTACCAGCCCCCTTCAGAGCTTGTCCTTGAGGGGGCTACAATCTCTGAAACCACACAAAGCAGTCCCCAACACCTGCTCATGGCCGTTTTCCAAGTGTGAAAACTGAGGCACAGAGAGGTTAAGGAACCTGCCCAAGGTCGCACAGCTAGTAAGGAGACGAACCAGGTTTTGAATCCACATTTTTGTATAAGATAATAATATGCTACCTCTTCCCCATAAATACAAATGGAGGAGACAGCACCGCGACTCAGGGAACCTGAGGTGAGAGAAAGGACACATGAAGAGAAGGCAGGGTAGGAACCCAAGCCAAGCTGGATGACCGCATTTCCCGTGCCAAAATTCCTGTGTGTGCTTTGAAGAACAGCACTGCCTTTTCAATTTGCAAAGGCATGAAGACATAATTACGCCTCTATTCTTGGGGACTACACTGTGTTAGGGACAAACACAACTGCATGACTTGATGGAAATGGACCGACACCCTTCCATCAGGGCGAAGACACAGGCTCCGGGCGCTGGATCCGGAAAGAAATTAGACTATACCCTCAGAGGGCTTTAGATCAAACTCTGCTTGTCTGCTGACTTCACCCGTAGTCTGGTGCTGTAAGGGAAACGGGCTGAAACACGTGCTCGGACATAGGTGATCGGAAGGCTCAAGCCATCAGATGGTTGCATCGTAGGGATGTGTCACTTTTGTCTTCCCACTCACCCGTCGGTTGGCATGCCGGTGGTTTCCACTTTTTGGTGAATACACATAAAAGTGGCTGTAGGGCTTTGTGTGGAAGTCATTGTGAGAGTGGACGTTTTCAGTTCTCTTAGGCAAGCACCTAGGAGTGGAATGGCGCCATCACATGGGGGGTGTACATTTAACTACTTAGGAAACTATCCAATGGTTTTCCAGAGTGGGAGTGACATTTTACATTTCCACTAGTACCGAGTCCTTGACACTTAACAGCCTTGTCAACACTTGGTATGATATGTTTCACTAACTTAAGCTGTTCTAGTGGGTGTCTAGGGCTCATTGTGGTTTTAATTTTCATTTTCTTAATAGCCAGTGAAGTCGAGTATCTTCTAATGGGCTTATTTGTCATTTGTATATCTTCTTTGATGAAGTGTATGTTCAAATCTTTTACTCATTTTAGGGGTAATTTTTAACTGTTGAGTTGTGAGGGTTCTTTACAGAGAGAGAGAGAAACTTTTTTTAAAAAGATTTTATTTTTAGAGAGAGGGGAAGGGAAGGAGAAAGAGGGGAGAAACTCAATGTGTGGTTGCCTCTTGCACACCCCCCCCACTGGAGACCTGGCCTGCAACCCAGGCATGAGCCCCGACTGGGAATCGAACTGGCAACCCTTTGATTCGCAGGCCCACACTCAATCCACTGAGCTACACTATTAATATTTTCTCTCAACTTGTGGTTTGCCTTTTCCTTTTCAGAAGTATAGTCTAATGGGCAAAATATTTAAATATTGATCTCGTTCAGCTAATTGGCATTTTTTAAAATAGTTTGTGCTTTTGTGTCCTACCTTTAAAAATCCTTCGTCAAATCCAAGGCCACAAAGATTTCTCTCTTGGAAGTTTTATCATTTTAGCTCTTACTTGTAGAAGTAGGATTCATTTGGAGTCATTTTTATGTACGGTTTGAGGTAGGAGTCGAGGTCCTTTCTGTGTTTGTTGTTTTTTTGCACAAAGCTACCCAACGGTCTCAGCGCCAGTAAATGAAAGACTGGCCTTGGCAGCTTCATTGGGAATCAATTGGCCGTGTGTACGCTGGTCTGCTTCTCAACTCTGTTCTACCCCATCGATCTATATATACGTCTATCGCTAGGCCGACACGACCCTGGTACTGTCGTGATGCTTGTGGCCTTATAATGCACCTTGAAACCAAGCAGCGCAGGTCCTTCAACTTTGTTCCTCTTTTGCAAAATTATTCTTCCTCTTCTAGGTTCTTTGTCTTTCCACATGAAGTACCTCATCTTCTTGTACATTTTTGCAACGGGGCCTGCTAAGGTTTCGGGTGGGAATGCACCGACCGTGTGGGTCCAGGTGGGCAGCACCGACCTGTTAGCAATATTGGACATTCTGACCCAGGAGTCTTCCCATTTATGGACGCCTTCTTTATTTCTCTCAACAATGTGTTATTGATCTGAAAGGGCAGGTCTGGCACATCTCAGACTTGTCACTAAGTAACTCCTGGCCTTGTGCTGGAGTAGGAGTATTAACGTCGACTCCGAAGGGTTGCTGCTGCTTTGCAGGAATACGATTCATTTCTTTCCCACGTTGGCCTTGCTGAACTCGTTTATTACTACCAGTAACTTCTAGTGCATTCCTTGGGATTCTTTCTTTGTAAAATCCTTAAGGCGATCGTGCCTTCTGAAAATGATGTTAATTTCCATTCTTCCTTTCCAATCTGGATGTCTTTAATTTTTGTTCCCCTTCTTTGCTTCATTTCCTTGACTGGAACATCAGGTACAACACTGCATGGACGTGATGGGAATGGATAGGCTCGCTTCATGTCTCATCTGTCTGTTATCATTAAGGATGATGCCAGCGGCAGGTTTTGGTTTTTTTTTTGTAGGTGCCCTTTATCACATCAGAAAAGTTTCCTTCTATTCTGAATTTGATGAAGATTTGTTTTTATCAGGAATGGATGTTAGGTTTCATCAAATGCTCTTTCTGCATCTGTAGAGATCATTTAATTTTCCTTCTTGAGACTCTTGATAGAGTGAATTTCCTTTAACTTCCAAATTTTAAACCGAGCCTGCAATGTTTGGCACATGCCACACTTAGTCACAACGTCCTTATCCTTTTCACAGGTTACTGCCAGCACTCGACCTGTTAGCTGATTTGCTCACGCTCTGTTAAAAAAAACTTTGTGTCTGTGTTCATGAGGGATGTTGATCTGAAGTTTTATTTTCTGCGATCTCTTGGTCTGAGTCTGGTATTACGGTAATGCTGACCTCATTGAATGAACTGGGAAAAGTTCCCATTTTTCTAAAAAAAAAAAAATATGTGTGTTTAATTGTACTATTTTTTTTTCTTTAAATGTTTGATGGAATTCACCAGGGAAGTCACCTGGACCTGGCGTTCATTACTTTTTTTTTTTTATGAAGGTTTTTAAATACAAACTCAAGTTCTTTGACAGATACAGAGCTATTGAGGAAATCTATTTTTTCTCGCGTGAGTTTTGGTACTTGGTGTTTCCCCAGGAACTTGCCGCTTTTACCTAAGCTGCGGAATTGATTGGTGTCACATTGTTAATAACATCCCCCAGTTAGCTTTTCAACATCTCCAGTATTTTCATACCTGAAGCAATGCCACCTCTCTCATTTCTGATATTAGTAGTTCGTGCCTTCTCTTTTTTTCCCTGATCATTCTGTCTAGAGGTTTATTACCTTCATTGATTTTTGTAGCAAAGAGCCAGCTTTACTTCCATTAAATCTATTTTTTTTCCATTTGATTGATTTCTGTTCTGATCTTTATTATTTCCCTTTTTCTGCTTACTTTGGGCTTAACCTGATTTTCTCTTACCAATTTTTAGAGGCAGAAACTGTGGTCATTCACTTCTTTTCTGATGTGAGCAGCTGATGCTATAAATTTCCTCTTAGTGCTGCTTCCGTTGCATTCAGATTTTGGTGTGTTGCAATTTTTAAAAATTCAGGTCAAATGCACTTTAATTTCTCCTCTGATCTCCCCTTTTGCCCCATTGGTTATTTAGAAGTAGGCTTTTAGTTTCTAAATATTTGGGAATTTTCCAGATATCTCTTATTGATTTCTAATTGAATTCCATTGTAATTAGAGAATGCACCTCATATAATTTGAATCACTTTATATTTGCTGAGGCTTGCTTTATGGCTTATAATATGGTCTATATTGGTAAAATAGTTCGTACGCGCTGGGAAAGTGTGTTTGCTGCAGCCGTGCAGGTGTCCCGTAAATGCCAATTAGATCAAGCTGGTTGGTTTCGTTCTTCAGGCATTGAAACCCTCTTTGATTTTATGTCTGCTGCTCCATCACTTACCAAGATAGAGATGTTGAAATCTCTGACTATGACTGTGGATGTGTCTTTTTTTCTTCCTTCTTTCTTTTAGTCCTATCAGTGTTTGGTTCAGATATTTTGAAGGCTGTATTTGAATTTTTAAAACAGCTTTATTGAGGTACAATCTGCAGAGTGTAAAGTTCATCCCTTTCACGTGTACGATTCGATGATTTTTTGGTAAGTTTATTGACTCGAGCAACCCTCATCACAGCTCGGTTTTAAAGTACTTCTGGCACGCCCCCCCTCAAGGTCCCTCTCGCCTGTTGGCACTCGACCTCCTATCCCTGCCCTCAGCTCTAAGGAATAGTCCTCTGCTCTCTGGGTCTAGAGACTGGCCTTTTCTGGTCGTTTCCTATGAATGGAGTCACGTGACGTGCAGCCTTTTGCACCCTTTCACTCAGCACGGCATTTCTGAGGCTAACCCACGTCGCGGTCCAGATCGGGGCTCCATTCCTCTTTATTGTTGAATAGTCTTCCACTGAGTGGGTGCATCCCATTGTCTTTCTCCATTTGCCTCAATGATGGACACTGCTGTACTATACAGTAAGTCCCTTAGGAGTCGCGCTGTTAGGTGACACGGTAAGTTTCTGAGGAACGGCCAGGCTGTTTTCCAAACTGGCTGCACCATTTGCACCCCCACCCGCTGTGAACGGGAGTCCCAGTTTCTTTATGTACTCGCCAGTGCTTGCTATTATCTGTCTTCTTGATGATGAACTACTTTTTGACCCATTAAAATGGCATTTCCTACGATTCGATTTACAATTGCCACCGCATCTTACAGGTGGGAACGCTGAGACCCAGCGGTAAGAGGAGGTGGCAGAAATCAAATTCACATCGGTCTGTCATGCAAACCCGAGCAGCTGCGCGTGGCTGCCTCCATTTCTCCCTGGAAGCTCGGCCCTGGCACTTCCCTCTGGTCACCAATGAGCCATGCTCCAACCTCAGACCCTCTGGGGGCTGGCGTGGCCTGGAAGGTTTGCTGCCTCATCCTGGATGCAGAGAAAGACCCGCTCCTCGCCAGCTGCCTCCGTAAGGCTGATACAGAAGGAGATCAGCACTTGCTTAGGTGTATCTGAGTCCTGGGGGCTTATTCCCAGCCTGGTATCCAAACCAGCAGTTTCCTGGCTTCCATTTAGTGGGCTCCCCTTTAAACTGTGCTGTAAGCTCATCCGAGTCTCTTAAGATGTTATTGTTATAAGAAATCCTCTTTGAGGTTTGCTGAATCTGTGCTACTACCTGGGGGAGAATTTCACATTTTTTTTTCTCCAGGTATTTATCAGCTGCCTTTTATTTTTTTCTGACGACACAGTATTTTTGAAATGTGCTCTAACCCCCCAAACCTCTTTGCAACACCCCCTCCGAGGCTTCATGGGGGGCAGAGTAGGCAGCACTTTCAAATACTGGCCTGGAACCCTGGGCTGACATCTGCTGGGCTTTCCACTGATCTATGGGAAAACTGAGAAGAATACTGTTGAGAAAGCCTTCAGAAAGCCATACTGATTTCATTTACAGGGCTCTCCGCTCTGCTGCATCTCTGCTTTTCCCCCTCTTTTAGGTGTTGAAATGTCCCTGCTTGATGGGATGAGGGTGGTGAGAGACAGTGGCCATTTTTACAAAATGTCTTATTTGGCAAAATAGAAAACTGAATGCACTACGTCAATCCATCTATCTTTATTTTATTTTATTTTTTTTACTACTATGTTTTTACCTTTTTTGATTGACAAGTGATGTCCACATGCCCGGGAACTTCTGGTAGCGAGCGTATGAGGATGGGGGGAAATTATACAGACCTGGCTTCACATGTAACTTTGTCGCGATTTGGTCTTGGTTAAAAATAATATTAATATCAGAAACAATAATAATACTGGTAGTAATAAATACTTGCAGAGGTTCTCCTGTGCTAAGCCCCGTTCTAAGTACTTTATGTTCATAAAATCATTTGGTCTGAGGATATCCCAGTGAGAAAATTTTAAAGTTACCAGGGCCTAGGGCCTAAATTCAGCTGACAAGGGACTGTGGGATCCTAGAAAGCCATTTAGTCTTTGTGCCTGGTTCCTGGCATAGAGCTCCCAGAACCCTTGGAATTAATTCCCTGACTGGTAAGTGTGATGGAAGCATCTTTTGTTCTAATGAGGTGACTCTTAGTGGGCCCCTAGAGAGCTTCAGGATGGGGGCTGGTGGACAGAAAGTCCAAGCCTCATTGAGAAGTCTGGAACTTTCAGCCCCATTTCTCAGCATCTGAGGGGGGAGGGGCTGCAGAATCACCATTGGCCAACTATATAATCAATCATGCCTACATAATGAAACCTCCATAGAACCCTTAAATGATGGGGTTCCGGGTTAGTGAGCACGTGGAGGTGCTGGGGGCCTGGTGCGCCTGGAGAGGGCATGGCAGCTCCACCCCTTCCCGTATCCCTTGCCCTGTGCATCTCTGTCATTTGGCATTTCCCAAGTTGCATCCTTTATAGAAACCAGTAGTAGTAAGACACTTTCTTTGAGTTCTGTGAGTCGTTAAACAGATCATCAAACCTTGGGGGTTGGGGTTGTAGGACTGCCCCACCCCAACTTTGTAGCCAAGTGGACAGAAGTGTGCTCACCTAACCTGGGGACCCAATACTTGTGACAGGCACCTGAAGTGATAGCAATCTTATGAGACTGAGCCCTTAAACCTGGGGGGCAGTTAGTGTCAGAAGTGAGTTGAACTGTAGGACCCCCAATTGGTTCTGGAGAATCAGAATTGGAGAACCGGCTGGTGTCAAAAATTTTTTAAAAATCTCTAAGGTGCCAGTACATTGCCGGACCCCATTGTATGTGTCCAAATTGAAATTTATTTTCCTCCCCCTCCTCCTCAGGGCACACCTCTGAGTTTCTCATAGAGGGGAGGTAGCTGGTGAACAGCTTGTGTTTGGAAATCTAACAGATCTGGCTTTGAGCCCAGGCTCCTCCTGGTTTTGGCTGGGAGACCCTGGGCAGGTTGCTCATCATCCCGTCCCGCCCCGCCCCATGCCTCAGTAGCTGAAGGTTGGAGGGTAGCCGAGGGCAGTTTTCACTTTGTATTATATTCATCCTCTGATCGGGAAGAAGACCAGAAATGAGAGATGGGGAAGCAGCGTCTGGATCCCGCATCTCGGTTTTTCTCCGTTTGGACTTGCTCCACCACTGACTGCAGTGATGTGTGACTTAGAGCCTCCCGCCCATTGCCTGGCAAAGCCGCCTTCCCTTCGGCCCCCAGTGGGGCCCAGCTAAGCTCAGCCCCATCTCAAACCCCAGCAGAGGGAGGCCTGGCCAGCTGCAGTGGACCGTTAACGAAAGCCTGAGTCAAACTTCATTTCCTCTTGTCCAGGGAGCCTAGCCCGCCACGGGCCAGGTGCCAGGCCAGAGTGCTGTTGGCGTTAGGAGCAGATGCTGAGTGAAACCGCAGCTCACAGGCCCCAGCGGAGCAGGTGCGCTCACACACTGCCCCCCTCCCCACCATCACTGGGCCCCTAGGGGCATTTATCCTTGTGCCCATTGTGCACATGAGAAAACTGAGGCTTGGACAAGCAAAGCTGCCGAGAGAATATCTCAGAGTGAAAACCGACAACTGGGGTTTCATTCCAGGCCCCTTCCAGTGCTGATTGACTTTCCTCTTATACCATGTTTTTCTCTCGTTTGCTCTGAGGTGCAAATGACTCCTTAACAAAGCTCAAAATACAATGCTTCCTTGGAGAGCTGCATGCAAAGGGGGGAAAAAAAACAGCAACAGGCAAGGAGGATTTTAGTGACACTAGAATTATCCTGCAGGGTTTTGAATGGTACCAACTACCATTCTGTGAGCATCTAAATAATGTGTGTCAGGGGCTGGGCTTCCTGTAAACCATCTCATTTCATCCTCGCTGCCACCCAGCGAGGTGAACACTAACAGTTCCCCCCCTCGCAGATGCAGACACTGAGGCTCAGAGAGGAAAAGTAGCTGGCTCAACTTCACGCAGTCAGGAAATACAGGGTTTGGGATTTGAACTCGGGACTGTGACTTCGGAACATATTGCTGTGGTCCCTGGACATCAGCCAGCATGGCAGCCACCTGTCCTTCCTGTGACTGGCCCAGAGGGGTGAAACTTTGGCACCTCTTTCCTGCACACCCAGGACACAATGCTGGTCACAAAGGAGCAGTAGATACAGCGAAACAGAAAGGTGTTGCTCCTGTGGGAAATGCCCAGGTGGGGAGCAGCGATGCCTGCTTCTATTCTGGGCACCGTCACGGGTTATCCTTTCCTCTCTGAGCCCGGATTCAGATTCTGTCAAAGAGAGCAATGTTTTCCAAGTCGTTGGCCAACTCGGACCACTCCGTAGTTGCTGTCTAGAGGGTTGTATTGAAAAGAATTGTGAGGCTTGGCAATCGATTTGTGATGTCTGTCACTACATGGGGTGGGGTGGGCGGGTTCAGGGGCTATTTTTGTGCTACGCATTTGCAAGTCCCAAACCAGAGGCTCTCTGAGATCCCTAAAATGAGCCCCAGTCCTTTATTCCAAAGAGCACGCTGCTTCCACTTGAGCACTCAGCAAGGTGGGGGCGGGGGAGTCAAGAACTTCGAGTTGCCAGCCCTGGCTGGTGTGGCTCAGGGGACTGAGTGCCAGCCTGTGAACCAAAAGGTCACAGGTTCGATTCCCAGTCAGGGCACATGCCTGGATTGCAGGACAGGTCCCCATTCCGGGATGTGCAAGAGGCAACCACACATTGATGTTTCTCTCCCTTTCTTTCTCCCTCCCCTCCCCTTTCTAAAAATAAATAGACAAAATCTTAAAAAAAATTTTTTTAAAAGAGAGCTTAGAGTTGCCAGATAAAATAGGGATGCCCTGTGTTTTTATTTGCTCAATCTGTTTATCTTACAAGAGCTGCAAATTCAAGAGTATCTTGTCGGCAGCTCACTGTAATCTCGAAGGCAGCACAGCTCATGCAGTCGGACTAACCCCGGATTTCTGTGCACTTCCTGCTCACGACAGGTGTTAACTTTGCTAAGTCAAAGCAACTGAGTCACTTCTGGGGGCGGGTGGGGGTTGTTAACTCAGTCTTTTTGGGTAATTACCTGGTCAATTCTGCACATTCCTCCCTCATCCTGTCCTTATTCCCCAAGTGCCATCTGAGCCCAGAGAAGGCTTCTGTCCTGGCTGACCCCTGCTGACCCCTGCCATGTCTCAGGGGTCAGCCTTCACCTCATTAATGCCCAAAGCGGACCAGGCCTGAATGCATCAGGTCCACATGCCATTCCTTTTCTATATTTATTTTTCAATTACAGTTGACATTTAACATTATTTTGTATTAGCTTTGGGTGTACAGCCTAGTGGTTAGAATACACTATCCCCCCGATATTTCCAGTACCCAGCTGGCACCACACATCGTTGTTACATTATTATTGGCTATATTCCCTGTGCTCTCCTTTACCTCCCTGTGACTACTTTGTAACCACCAATCTGGGCTTCTCAATCCCTTCACCTTTTTCTGTCCCCCATCAGTCTGTTCTCTGTATCTGTGAGTCTGTGTCTGTTTTGTGTGTTCGTTTATATTGTTCTTTAGATTCTTGTTCCCTCTTCTTGAGGGGACTTCATCAGACAGGGCCCCCTTTATCAGACCTGACTACACCCTGGGGAGGAGCTCTGAGTGGCTGCCTCCGGTCTGGACATCCCTCAGCCATGGATACCCTACGGTCCCGGGGCCACCTGGAGCTTCTGGCTTACCTGGGAATCCAGGAGCCCTGGGCTGCACATCTCAACTTAGGGAGGTTTCAGCGGCCCCTGTCTCTTCTCCTGCCTAAAGATCGGGACCCTGGCTCCTTCTCAGGGACTCCTGTCTGGTTTTCTCTCCCCAGCTCACTGCCATGAGAACTGGTTGTTTTGTCTTCCCACACACTTCTGCACTCTGGCTTATACTCAGGCGTCTTGATAGTAGAACCTAGCTTTTGCACTTTCAAAAAAAACAAGGACATTTTTTTCCCCTGCTCAAACATTTGACATTTTCCATTGAAATCCACGGCTTTCAATACCATGGTTTTTGTTATAGATTCTCAAAAATGTGCCTCAGAACTCAAAAGCCAATACTTTGATTCCTGAGTCTTTTTTTTTCCTCCCTTCCCTGAGGAGGATCTGATCAGATCGCTCACCGCTGTTAGGAAGACAGGCAGAGGGAAGCAGGGACAAAGGCTTGAATATAAATACAGTTTTTAATATCAATAGTACACTGCTAGGGATATGTTTAGAATAAGGTATAAAATCCACAAGCAGAAAAGATTCTATCCCCCATACAAAACAATGACCGCGTACACACAAGCTGCGCATCTTCCCTGACACGTTTCCAGGGCTGTTCACTCATCTGTGGCTGCGATCTGACTTTCCAAGGGTATTTTCTTCCATCCATCACCCATCATCGCTAAACTGTGAGAAAGACTCCCCCAGACTTTATTTTTAGAGTGCTGGTGCCAATTTTTAATTCATCCTCTCAGTCATTGATTTGTCTGTTCGCCTGCAGCATGTCTGGCACCTGCGCTCTGAATTAGGGACCCAGGGACGGGTAAAGCAGAACTGGCCACTTCCCTCATGGAGCTCACAGACAAAGTCATTGCGGAGTCTTGGGAAATCCGTGGTGAGTGAAGGAGCCAATTCTTGTTGTGTGTCCCTTGGTTACTGAGTTTCTTTTCTCAGCTAACCACGCAGACCGGGTGCATTAAACTGTAGAAATTTCGTGCCCCACAGTTCCGAAGGCTGGAAGTCCAAGATGGAAGTGTGAGCAGGGATGGTTCCACTGGAGCTGGGAAGGAAATCTGTTCCAGGCCTCCCCCTAGCTCCTGGTGGTGTGCCCACGATCTTTGGTGTCCCTCGGCTTGTAGGAGCATCATCTTGATCTCTGCCTCCATTTTCGCAGGACGTTCTCCCCGTGCCCATGTCTGTGCCCCTTTTTATAAGGACAGGCTCACCCTAGCAACCTCATCTTAAGTAATAACATCTGCAAGAAACTTACTTCCAAATAAGGTCACATTCTGGGGTCCTGGGGGTTAAGACTTCATCATACGGATTTTAGGGGACACAGTTCAACCCGTAACAGTTACTGCGTGGGCTTGTCATCCGGATATTAGACACAAGTTGCTGGAGGTCAGGCCAGACCTTACACTTGTGTATCCCCAGGAACCAGTGGAGAGCATGGCCTATAGCAGGTGCTCCAGAACTATGTCTTGAATCTGAGAATATCCACCAATTCATGGAAAGGAAATGAATGTGGCCAAGTTAATGATTTACTCAATGTCAAAGGTACAGCCAGTGTGAGTGCATGAGAATACATGAATGTGTGAGAATGAGTGTGTGTGAGCGTGTCTGAGTGTGTTCTGTGAGTGTGACATAGTATGTGTGAGTATCCAAGGTATATGAGTGAGCATATGATTGTGCATGCACACAAGGAAGTGTCAGCTTGTGAGTGAGTGTCTGTGGCTCCGAGCAAGTGTGAGTATGCAGGTGTGAGCCAAGGTGTGTGGCTGAGAGTGTACGTAAGTGAGAATGTGGCAGTGGGTATGAATGTGGGAGTACGTACCTGTGTGTGCGTGTGCATGTGTGCGTGTGGTGTGGGAGCAGCGACTTGGACAGGGCAGGCTTCCATTGGGGTTCACACCAGAGCCAGCTGTGTGGCTGTGGACGGCCCTGGCAGGTAACTCGGTTGGTGGGAGCATTGACCTGATGCTCCACGGTTGTGGGTTTGAAGCCCAGTCACAACACACACAAGAATCAACCAGCGAATGCGGAGATAAGTGGAACAACAGGCTGAAGTTTCTCTCTCTCTCCCCCTCTCAAATCAATCAATAAAATTTTTTAAGAGTTGGAACATGCAGGGAGATGTGGGGAAGGAGGCAATTCTAGCCACCTCAGCCTTTCATTCTCTCCGGCCTAACATGTAGCTCTTTTTCAGAGCTCAGCCCTTAGCAAGAAGCCCATTAAACCTGAGAACAAGGTTAATGCATGCATTGTGGGATTTTTATGTCAGGGAGCATAGCTCCAGAGTGAGTGAGTGAGTGAGTGAGTGTGTGTGTGAGTGTGTGTGCGTGTGTGTGAGTGCAAAAGCTGGTTAACCCTTTCTGTGGTGGATAGGATTGATCTCAAGGACAGGTGGGCCAGTGGTAGAGCAAAAAATATGTTAAAAGATTTTTTTATCTCTTAACTTCAATAGTATTTAATTATCTATGGCCTATTAATGCCCAAGTTAGGGAGTTAACCAGTAATAAACGTACATTTTTGTGTCAAAGAGTGCACTTCCTACTAGCAGCTAGCATACGTTTCTGTGCCCTTGATACAGTACATCACTGGCAAACCCTTACTGAGCACCTACTCTTTACCAGGCCCTGGGGGTGGGGGTGCAGGAGATACAATCGTGAATGTGAAAGAGAGATTCACTCGCTCATGTATCCAATTTCTGACCACCTCCCTGCAGTTCTGCACGATGCTGAGGCTACCATAACAAATCCGTATCCATTCATTCAACAAATGCTCATTAACCACTTGCTATGTGCCCCTCCCTGAGTAATATATTTCTTTACACACACATTCATTCATCAAATTTCTGACTCCTACCCTTGGTTCTGTGCTAGACACCAAGCCGACCCCAGAGCCACGTCCCTTCATTCAGCAAATGCTCACTGAACATCTGCTATATGACTCCTTCATTTATCAACAAATACTTACTGGGAGCCTGTTCTGTGCCTGTCCAGTCCCAGGGGCTGAGGGCCCAGCGGTGAGTGAGACAGATGTGGTCCTGGCCCTCCAAGCACCTTGCAGACTCACCTCTGTGGTAGCGGCTTTAGGGGATCAGGGGCCAAAAGGAGAGAGACCATTTCAGGTGAGGTGACAGACGGGCTCCAGGGGTCACCTGAGGAGCTGGCAGGAGGGACGCAGGTGGGGCCGCATCCTCCAGCTACCCGGAACCTGTCTTCAACTGTGTTCCTGCTGCACAGCCTCTGTGGCCACACGTGAGCATCAGGGCACCTCTGCTCACCAAGGTCACGGCCACATTGCTCTGCTGCCCCGCTGCCCACTGCCCACTCTCAGCAGCCTCAGAGGCTGCACCTTTTTCCCCTCTGAGAGGTTTTGCCTTCAGCCTCACACATGAGGATATTTCTGCTTCTAAAGCATTATCAGGCAACATACCCAGCCCATCCCTCTCCTCTTGGCATCCTGGTCAGCCCTCTGAGCCTGGCCTAGGGGACTGGGTATCTCCCACAATGCTTGTTGCTGCAGCCAAGTCTCACCCCAGCCCCCATTCCGAGCACACCATTCAAACATCAGGCTGGCCTCCCAGCCAAGCCAACAAGCAGCTCCCTGCCCCGCTCCCCTGCAGAAACTCAGGCTCCAGGCAACTACCCAGGGATTCCGGCTTTCTTTCTGCCTGACCAAGCTGATTTTTCCCTCTCTTATCCTCTCAAGGTTTTGTTCCTGGCACCGTTGCTAGCTTTGCAGTGAACCGAAATGTTATTCATTGCAGGGGGGAAAAATCCCAGCAAAGTAGACTGCAGCTTTCCCATAACACAGGGTTTTAGTCATCAGGAAAAAGCTGGGGAGAGGAGTGGAAGAAAGGACTTTTAACTCTTGTGGTAAACATGTTTTCCTCTTGCCTCTAGGAGTCCAACTGGGGTCCAGCCGCCAGGAGGCTTGTCAAGAACAGAGGCTAAGAAGGGCACGGGGCTGAGAGGCAGTCCAGGAGACAGGTCCCCAAACAGTAGCTCACCCACCCACTCACTCATTCATTATTTATCGATCATCTTTTATGCTGCAGGCACTGTGCTAGGTGCTTGCAATACACTGAGGAGCGGGGCCGCCATGCTTCCTGCCCTGGTGAATCTTACAATTTGTGGGATGAAAACACACTGTAGAAAATTACCCAGCAGCCCGGGGAACGGGAGGGAACGTCTGCTGATTGTACCTCTGATAACAGGTTCGTATCGAGAATATATACACAACTTATACAAGTCAACAGCCACAGCAAAGCAAACCTCATTAAAAAGTAGACAAAGCACTTGCCTAGGTATTTCTCTCCGAGGATGAAATACAAATGGCCAGTAAGCACATGAAAAGATGCTCAACATCGGGGGTCATCAGGGAAATGCACATCAAACCCGCGGGGAGACACCACCTCACACCCATCAGGATGGCTACTGTCAAAACCCCAGAGGACAGGTGACGGCAGGGATGCGGAGAAACTGGACCCCTCGGGCCCTGTTGGTGGGGATGTAAAATAAGGGCAATATGACTAAACCAGTCACAAAAAGAAAAACACTGTAGGATTCTACTTACGTGAGGTACCTGGATAGTCAAATTCAGACACAGAAAGTAGACTTCTGGCTGTCAGGGGCTGGGGAGGGGTGTGGAATGGGGGAGTTTCTAAAACTGGTGTCGTGTTTTAATTTTGCAAGATGAAAGGAGTTGTAGAGATGAATAGCAGCAATAGTTCAGGAAAAATGTGGATGCCCTTAACACTACTGAAAAATAGACGTAAACACGGTTATTTTAGATCACTTCTAGGATGTCATATTAGTGTATTTTACAAGTTTTAAAGATTACCCAAAACCGTGGTTTTCAAACTTTAGCTAGTGCCATGTGGGAAAAGCGGAGGGGGCTGGGACCAGATCCAAAGCGGGTTTCAGGTCTTGCTGGACAAGGGGTCTGGGAAGGCTTTCCTGAAGAGGTGACATTGAAGCTGAGACTTTGGAGGGGACAAGGGAGCGCACCCCAAGCAGAGCCAGCAGCTTGGGAAAAGCCCGATGTGGGAGGCAGGTTGTCAGTGGCAGGACAGGAGGTGAGGAGGAAGAGGCTGAGAAGACCAGAGTCTTTATCAGTATTCAAAGTCCAGTGGGAAATTATTGGAGGGCTGTAAACCAGATTCATCATGACTAGATGCTTATTTTAAAGAGCTGACCCCAACTTCATTAAAAAGATAACTCTCCCACAGAATGGACTAGAGGGAGAAGGGCAGAGGCAGGGAGGCCAATTAGGAAGTTATTACTCAAGCACAGGCAAGAGATGATGGTGAGCTGGTGTGCAAGGGTGGAGGTGCAGGCGGAGAGACGGGGCAGCTTCGAGAGAGGCGCAGGAGAGGAGGTGGGCCAGCCATTGGCCGTGGGTAAGTTCTCTCTTGAGTCCAGGGATGAGCCAGGACTCTGATGGGGTCTCTGTGCCAGGCCGTGACCTCAGATGGGTAGGACTATATACTGGACACAAGCCCTGAGGTCAGAATTGGAAGCAAGGAAGGGAACAGGGGTTCAAGAATGAATACCAGTGCCCTGGCCGGGGGGCTCAGCTGGTTGGAGTGTCATCCCGTACACCAAAATGCTGTATGTTCAATTTTTGGTCAGGGCACCTATCCAGGTTGAGGGTTCGATTCCCCAGTCAGGGCACACACGGCAGGCAATCGGCCCATGTTTCTCTCTCACATCAATGTTTCACGCGCGCTCTCTAAAATCAACAATCAGATCCTCAGCTGAGGATTACAAACAAAAAAGAATGAATACACCTACAGCCCCCACAGCTGGAGGTCTGTCTGCAGGGACCTCACGGCACCAAGTCAGGCTTGATCCCCAGAACGACTGG